>CANYCX010731974.1:0-11372 GCA_948193385.1 Breynia disticha f. nivosa
ACGTTAATTACATATATATATATGCACAAACTTACCAAATGATATATATGTGATGCTATCATGTTTGTATTTGTATTTTTAATACATTTCTCCATTATTTCACTTTCCTCTATAATCAATTCCAACTAACCTTTATTTAAGAGCCATGATTGCTACGGTTTTTGCTCTTTCAAAAAGGTGAGGAGAGAGAAAAAACGAGATTTGTATATTTAAAGGAGAGAGATAGGAACATAAGTTATATATATAACATTCAGAAAAGACATTTTTGCCCTTGGCTCAACACATGGCCTTCTTTCCAACTTTCTCTCTCCCAGTTTTTCTAACTTCACCCGATTTTAAAATTTGACATCATTCTACACTCTTCCACCAACTAATACTTAATTTATTTTGCGAAAAATTTCCTCACATTTTTACTTAATTATTCCAATTAAATCCATAATAATGAAAAATAGAGAGCGTTACAGACACAACGAATCACGAATGGGACACCTTTTCTGGACCTAGATCCCATGCATTTCAGGTTGCCATGAACGTGACCCATAGCATTCACGTTCGTGATAGCCCTTCTGGCCAAATCAGTGGGAGATTTTTAGGAGCCACGAACGTGGTTACATCATTAACGCTCGTGACTACCCTCCTATCATGATAATGCCTGATTTTCTTGAGCAAAATGTGATCCAATATGTGTCTTGATGTTTCCTTTATGTGTATGTGCCATAAATTGAAACAGGTGTTTGAAATAATTCCATGATCCTTGCAAATTTCATTGTAAACCTCTATGTGTTTCATTGATTAATGGCTTCTCTTATGTATGTTATCCCAACGACATTGACTTAGAAATGTGAAGCTTAGGAGGTGGTTTATATTAATGTATGGTTAAGAGATGTATGCATGAATGTTAAATGCTTAGGCGGGTTGTCCATTTGGTAAGTGCTAGTTGCAGGGTTTCACGACTCAAGCCTTTTGTGCTACCTATTTGGGCAGGTTTTTTAGGGGATCTTAAGAGAAGGTGTGAATATGTTGCTTCCTTCCAACTAAAACTTAAAGACAGAAGAACCAAGGTGGGTCGTGCACTAGGATTTGTAAATCTCATGTCATACATATCATTGCATGGAACATTATAGTGCATACCAGTATTTTGACAACTTCTTTCTTTTATAGCCCAAACCTTTTGTAAAACCGAATTATTTTTTTTGAACTATCCTTCTCAGATATTGTAAGATCTTATTTGATGAAATGAATTGTGAATTGTATACGTGTAATTATGGTTTGTTGTATTCAATTAATATGATTTCCAAATTCGGGTACTACTTACGGGAACTACGTGTATTATAATTGTAGTAGTCGAATTTGGGGGTCACATCAAACATATAAGTCATACATATGAATCATCTACACTATCAACAATATCCACACGCTGACGGGTCTAATCATTCATATAACTTTATTTGAAAATGATTCTAGATTAGTCACCCGTGTCTTCATATTATCCTAGCTCCACGAAACTCCAATCCTGGTCCTGTTAGCCATATGAACTTCTATTTTTAAAACATCCTAATCTAATTACCATATTAAGCCCGTATCTTTAAAAACTTTTCTCGTAATTCGCATACATATCATTTTCGTTATTCCTTATTCAACTTCTTTTATATGTTGAGTAACTTCATACCAATATTTAGGATATAGCATCTACTATTATACCATCATATTTCTAGAATATTGATCGTATTAATTAACACATCCATGGATTAAGCTTTGTGTTACGCTAATACGCCCTTTATTCTGTATTGAGCAAGTTCATACTTTACGTAGACCTGCTATATAACGGCTATAAACTAGATATTACATATATATAACAATTGCATTCCTCCTGCAAATCAAATTCAACAATAAATAGAATGCTCACACATATTCTCATATTAATCAACATGCAGTTCAATCCTTAGATCAATCTCAGCAACTCAACCTCATATATAAACATATCACTATATCAACAGGCCGTAAATAACATCATACTCATTGTCTATAAATCTCAACACGTAAAATAACCGTATAACAACATCATATCAACATCTCATCATATGAAACATGTACGCAAAAGATCCTAATGGCATCAGCAAAAGAGAGAGAAGTAAATCGGGTAGCAGCTGTCCAACCTGTAGAAAAGAAAATCTCTAACACTGCTATTACAAAAGTCTGTACCTGCTAATACCTATACCTGAAACAAACATCGCAGTTGTGTGAGTTGCGGACTGACTGAGTAATGTTTAATTCATTTTATAATATCATGTAAACAATCACATATACGAGCTATTCTTTCAAATCAATTTCATTTCATAGAATACAAATATAACATATCAATAGATCAGATTCAGACTTACGTATTCTTCATTTCCTTTTCCGTTGAACTATTCTTTTTAACTCTTATTGATCTTGATTCATATACTTTTGAATTGAACGTTCTCGTTCATAATAAATCCTAACTTCTGTCTCCCTGTTAGTTTTCAAAACATTTTTCCACCTCCTTTTCATGTGGACCTAACTTCTGTCGCGCTACTTTTGTCTCCGAATGATCGATCATTCCTCACCTTTCCATCACCTTTCCATATCACATCTCATAACATATATCACATATCATATGAAAACACAAACATGTTCACGTACCTTTTTTGTATGCCTTTTTCATTTTGCATACCTGTTTCATTTGAATCGTTTCTATGATTCCCTTTTCATTTTGTATATCACATATCGTAATCATATAAGTACGCACATATATCATCATTTCGTTTCACTTTCATTTTCGTTTCATTTTCATTTTCGAATAGGTACTTGAATAGCATAATTGCATTCACTCATCATTATACATAAGTAATCAATCCATATATGTAACATCTTTCACAATTCAGTCGCATATCAATATATATATAACCATTCATTTTAATTTAACCAGATAGTGAGATATACTCACCTCTAACTCAGCTACTCCAAATGTGAGCCTGAACTCTATCCGTGCCTAACCTGCCGTCCTAAAGAACAATTCACATCTATCTAGCCATAATCATCTCAATAACTTGGCTATATACATGCTCTTTGAAATTCGTGTCATTTACTTCCCAATTTAACAAACCCTAGTTGCCCCCTAACAATTTTGTTATCGTTATTCATATCGTTAATAACTAAATAAAACTTAATTATAACTCAATTCCTAACTTAATTTCTCAAATCATTCATTCATTCTTTCAATAATATACTCAAAACAATTGTAGCAAAACTCGTAAAAACTTATGAAACTTTTGAGTTTTACCTGTTTCGCTTATACCCCTAGGCTCCCAGCTTGGAACTACGATTGATTCAATATCTCAAATCACTTTCTTTATTTAATTCCAACTCTCCTTCACTCAATCTCCTTCTTGCTCCTCTCCCTCTCTCTCATTTTCTTTGGATCAATTTTGATGGTTTTGAGGGTTCTGAGTGAATTAGGAAGCATCCGACATTATGTTTTTTCACAGAATTAGTTAAGTACGTGTGGTGGGCATGGAACTACACGTGGTCGTGCCCAACATGCATTTTTGGGCCTCCACCGCGTGTTCTTTTAGGTTTTCATGGTTTGTCCTTTCTTTTAGTTACTAAACATTACCCTTTTGTCACCCTTTTATTAAACTTTTATCCACTTGTTTCCAACCATTTATTTTTCGTTTTTATTGTAAAAATCTTTAATTTTATTAAAATATTATTTAAAATCTTAATTAACTAATTTAGGATGAGGATGTTACAAATCTCTCCTCCTTAAAGAATTTCATCCTCAAAATTCACTTATATGTTATTTTTCGGCTCTCTCTCTCTTATACTTCTATATGGATGTTTCTATCAATATGTATGTATAAACGTATTAGAATAACATGTACATCTAAAAATATGTGGATAGTCTTTTCGCATTCTATCCCTTGTTTCCCATGTTGGTTCTTCCATACTGTGATGTTTCTAGAGAACTTCAACTATTAGAATCTATTTGGATCTTAGTTGTTTTGTTCTATAATCCACAATCTATATAGGTTCTTCTCTATAGGTTAAATTTTCTGATATCTACACTTTTTATTCAGGTATAACATGGGTAGTATCTGATCTATAGTTCTGTAGCTCACTCACATGAAAAACATTGTGAAACTATACTAACTCAGCAGGTAAGGCAAGTCTATAGGCTAATAGACAAATCCGCTCTATAATTTCATATGGTCCAAAGTATCTGGGACTCAATTTTCCCTTATTTCGGAATTGCATTATTCCTTTCCACGACGAAACTTTCAAAAACACATTATCCCCAATTTCATATTCAATTTCTTTTCTATGTTGATTGTAGTAGTTCTTTTGTCTATCTTGTATTGCCTTTAGCTTACTTTTGATCAAATCTAGTTTCTTTATCGAGTTTTGTACGATTTTGGGTCCTTCTACTAGTTCAGTGCCATCCCAATGGTACTATGATATTGATTATTATAAAAGAGAAGTATCTATCCCAAGAACTCTAAAATTCCAAAACACTAGCTCTCAACATCTACTCCAGAGTCTGTATCGTCCTCTCACTCTGTCTATCAATTTGAGGATGAAAAGCTGTACTTAAATGTAACTTAGTGCCTAATGCACTCTATAATGCCCGCCCAAATCTGGAAGTAAATCTCAGATCTCTATCGAATGCTATAGACACTAGAATACCATGTAGTCGAACTATATCTCGCATATACAGTTCAGCTAACTGTTCTAAAGAGAAGTTAACTCTAATAGTTAAAAAGTGTGCAGATTTAGTATCTATCAACTATCACCCAAGCTGCATCTTTTTCCATTTTTTTTTGAGGTAAACCCATCACAAAATCCATGGTTATTCTTTTCCACTTCCAGGCTAGTATAGATAAATGCTAAAGTTTTCCTATTGGCGCTTGATGTTCAGCTTTCACTTGCTGACATACCAGACATCTCTATACAAAATTGGCCAAATCTTTCTTCATGTTTGGCCACCAATAATGTGATTTCAGGGTATTGTACATTTTAGTCATTCCTAAATGCATAACATAAGGTGCATTATGTGCTTCATCCAATATCTCCTGTTTGATACCCTCAATCCTTGGTACACATACTCTGGTCCCTATTATCAACAACCGTCAACCAGCTGAAACTGAGTCTCCAACCCTGATCAATCTGTTTAATTATTCTAGCACACTCTTCATCATGCTTTTGTGTTGCTTGTACCTTTATTAATAACACCAGTGTAACCATTAACTGTGCAACCAACACTCTTGATCTTGTCAACTCTAACTTAACATTTAAGCTTTATAAAGCTATCAAATCAGTCATGCATGACAATTGCAAACTAGATATAGCAACACTTGATTTCCTACTAAGTGCATCAGTAACTCCATTTTCTTTTTTGGGATTGTATTCGATTGTACGATCATAGTCTTTCAACAACTCTAACCATCGTATTTGTCGCATATTTAATTCTTTTTGGGTCATCAAATATTTTAGACTTTTATGGTCGGTAAAAATCTGAAACGTCTCATCATAAAGATAATGTCTCAAGATCTTTAGAGCAAACACTACTGCTGCAAGCTCTAAATTGTATATCGGATAGTTCAACTCGTGTGGTCTAAGTTGTCTCGAGCCATATGCTATCACCTTCCTGCTTTTCATCAACACGCATCCAAGTCCTTGATAAGAAGCATCACTATATTTAACAAATCCTCTAGTGCTCGAAGGAATTGTAGGGACTGGAGAAGTGGTTAATTTGTACTTTAATTCATCAAAACTTTTTTGACATTGATCACTCCACTGAATAGCTACATTCTTCCTCAGTAGTCGTGTCAGCGGAGCAGCTATAATCGAGAAATCCTCAAGAAATCTACAATAGTATCCTGCTATACCCAGGAAACTACGTACTTCCATAACAGTCTTAAGTGGTTCCCAATTTAACACTGCTTCTATCTTTTTCGGATCTATCGATATTCCTTTCCCTGATATCACGTGTCCCAAGAAAACAACGTGATCCAACAAAAACTCACATTTTCTCAGTTTCGCATATAACTATTTTTCTTGTAAAGTTTGCAAAACAATTCGCAAATTGTGTTGGTGTTCGTTGGCAATCCTCGAATAAATATGTACGTCATTTATGAATACAATCACAAACAGATCGAGGTAAGGCTGGAATATATTGTTCATTAGTGCCATAAATACTACTGGAGCATTAGTGAAACCAATTGACATAAGTAAAAACTCATAATGACCATATGGGGTTCCAAAAGCAGTCTTCAGAATATCCTCCTGTGCTATATTAAGTTGATGATACCCGGATCTTAAGTCAATTTTGGAAAACACCGCGACACCTCGTAATTGGTCAAACAGATCATCAATTCGGCTTAATGAATATTTGATCTTAACAGTCACTTGGTTCAGTCTTCTATAATCTATACATAACCTTAGTGTTCCATCTTTCCTTTTGACAAACAAAACGGCTACTCCCCAGGGTGAAACACTTGGTCGAATATAACCTTTTTTAAGTAATTCTTGTAATTGTTTCTTTAATTCTTGTAATTCAAGTAGTGCCATTAGGCACAGTTGTATGGATATTGGTGCTGTACTTGGAATCAGCTCAATAGTAAACTTCATCTCTCTATTAGGACGTAATCCTACGAGATCATCCGAAAAAACATCACAAAATTGATCTACTATTGGTATTCCATTAACATTTTTAGTTGTTTTCGTACTATCAACTACATATGCTAAATATGCGACGCCGATTTTCGTAAACTTCATTTTCGAATAAAATCGATTTTCGCACTTATTTTTTCTCTTTTAAAACACTTACGTTTTAAGAGTAAGAAAGTGGAAACAGACTTTGCCCAAACATAAATATAAATCATCCATCAACGTTAGTTTAAAATGCGGAAACCGTATAAAAAAATTTAGATGATAAGTTTACAAAACTCATCTATACTAATGTAGGCATGGATGCACAATTATACACAGCACCACAACAATTGGGAGCCTGACCATCAGTATCGCACTGCTAGCCTCGCCGATCATGCCGTCCCACCCCTGGTACCTGTCACTCTGCACAGAGTCCAACAAAACATAGGTGGGTATTTATTAAATACTCAGTAAGGCTATTCCTCAATGTCACTACATACTGGGGTGCAGGGGAGTCCTCGGCCATCCCGACCTATCCTCCCAAATGGCAACCTAAAGCCATGCCACAACAATCAGAAGCATCAATCTAATTCAAGAACCATTTAACATGTGTTTAACATGAATACATCTATTCATTTAGTTCATTGTCATGTTCACAATATTTGCAACACAATCAAGCCTTAGCATTTCACATTCGACCCTTTGTAACTCATATCACTTTCTACATACGCAGATACAACAACCTCAATACTTGCCTCAATTCATCAACATATTACCATTCCTCATAACAATACAAAGTTGAACACATTTCACATAACCAAGTCAAAACACATTTTTAAAATCACAATAGGTTCATGTCTTAACCATCACACATCATACCAATCCATATAGATCATACAATACATACAATTAACCGATAACCATACAAGACTATTCATTCATACAATAACATTCATTTTTCTTAATCAAAGTGCAAACCATTCAGAACTCATACACGAATCCATATCATTCAATCATAAGTCATTGGTTAGAATTCATAACAATTCATAATCATACAAAATATATCAGAATTCACATAACTATAATAATGCACATGTTCTTGATCACAAGTCAATTCATATCAGAGCCATCATGCATGTATGCATAAACTCACACTAGCGATCCATTTAATCCAATACAAGTCATGCTCAACCATACATGCATCATACAAGATCACATCTCAGTATCAATGCAAAGCAATGCAAGGTATGCAAGTGAATGAGAATGAAATGCTAATACCTTTCCGCACACAAATGCTATGCTCCTGAGCCTCAAACACAACCAGAGAGAGACTTCACTCGAGCTCTGCAGTCTCAATTCAAACACAGTTAGAGAGAGACTTCACTCGATCTTTACTGTCTCAAAACAATTGGGCAAATTACCCATTCTCTTTCCTTATGGCAAGAACATACAAATGCTCATGCAATGCTCAAGGACAAAGAATGGATGCAACTTCATGCATTTCACATCTCAACTTCCACAAATTCGCATGCACATGAATGTTCCATAATCCAATATCTCAATTCGCAACATTGTGCATAACGGTCAACTCGTGGAATCTTTCATTGCATATCAAATGTAACTAAAAAGAGTTCATCCAATAATTAACAAGAGTATCCATATCGTGCACATGATAAATAACATAATCCACCACAACAGTTGCCATTATACAATCACATAGAACATATACGGCCAACTCAGCCCAAGAAATCATCAAATCATACGCAAAACATACCGTAGGAAGTCCCACATTTTCATTATACTTTATTCTTTGCTATAATTCATTTTCCACACAAACCACATATATAATCATGCAAGATTATATGTTTATATCCATATCATTCATAGTGGATCGATAGACCGACCATACTAGCTCAAAACTCTCACAGCAATCCTTTTTCGGCAATCAGGATAGGGGAACGGCTAAGGGAAACGGCCAGAGTGGCCGTTTCCTGGCCATTCTAGTCCCTTGTCAACAAATTATAGGTAAAACGGCCATAGGAAATGGCCAGCCTGGTCGTTACCACCTGTAGGAAGCAAAACATCAAACATTTCAGCAGTAAATCTTTCTAACCATTTTCATACACATTAGGCCTCCTATTCCAGCAATTACACAATTCATTTTAACACCAAACAAGCCATCTTTATTCATTACAAAATTAATAGACCACACACCCCATTTTATTTATGTTATTACCTTTAAATTATTCCCCCTTTATATTCAAATTTCTGTATACAATTCCTGTCATTCGATCCTTTGAAATACATACATTCACTCAAGTCATTTGCATAGCATTTCTAAATCATTCACACACTTAGCTATATCGCATTCTTCCCTTTTAAGATCACGTAACAATAATTCACACGTTACATTGCACATTTGAAATATCACAACACATTCACACCATAACACCACACTCATATCCATACACCAAATCTCAACAATCAAGGTTATCTATATATATCTTTCTACTTAACCTATCCAAAAAATTGTACGGAACATCCAGTCAACACAATTTCATACTCACATGTACAATTTACATCCACTCGTTCATTCTGACCAAAGCAAGTTAAATATTACAATGGTAATTTACACCCAAATAACACGTAATCAATCAAACACATACGTCCATAATCGTTCTCCTATGTCTAACAATCCCAACAATTCATTATAGGACATCAATTAATCCATTAGTTACAATAACATATCCATAGTCGCTCAAAGTAAGTATCAAAATGCACTTACCTTGAAATTTGCACACCGACCCCATCTCAACCTCGTTGCGAGCATCGAGTACTACCTCCTACACATAATCAAATCACATTTTGCTTATTAAACCCCTATGCAACTAATTTCCATGCTCAATCTCAGATTTTCCACAAAACCCCAAATTTCTAAACCATAAAATCACCAAAACCCTACCATTCTTACCAAACTAAGTCACATTCATAACCCCACAAGAAACCTTACCTAAACCCATAGAAATATCACTCCTTAACACATTAATTTTACCAAAAATCGTAACTTACCTCACCGAAATATCGTCTACAACCGTAGAACTTGTTTAGGCTTGGTTCCGAGTGAAATCTACGAGTCTTTACGTGTTAGAGGCAAGGTTTTGATGTTTGAGAAGGGTTAGGAGAGTGATTTTTGGGCCAGGGTTGAAGGAGAGTCAGGTAGGAAGTGTTTAGAGTTAAAACATATGATTTTCTCTCTCCTTTAGACTGAAAACGCGGGTTTTTACTCTGTTCTGGCGTCTAGAACGACCTTGGGAAACGGCCTCTGGCCATTCCCTAGTCGTTTCACCATATTAGTCTGCCATTTTTCCTAGAACCGCCATGGGAAACGGCCTCCCAGGCTGTTCCCTAGTCATTCCCTAGTATAAAGTGCCCGTTTTTCACCTTTTGACTTCCCGACTTCTATATCTTTATACGTACATACTTGCCATTTATAATAAACATTATTCCACCTAAATTTAGACATTTTCTAATGTCAATTAACATGAATTAACCCTCTTTAATCACATTTTTTTCCGACTAAAAATGGATGAAGTTTTGGGGCATTATAAAATAAGAATCACATCAGTCTAGGATCAACTTAAAAGCTTATAATATTGATATCAAACAACTAAGCACTATTTTTCTTTCCCTGCAAAATATTACTTTCTTATTTCCATATTCAATTATTATTTCTTTAGTCAAACAATCAAATTTAGCTCGATGACGAGCTAACCAATCCATACCTAGGATAAGGTCAAAATCCGTTGAGTCTAATAGGATAAGATTGGCTGTCAATTCTTTTTTTTTTATCTTTAATTTACAATCTTTATATACAACATTAACCCTCATCATTTCACCTAAAAGAGTATGGACTTCTACGTAGGGTTTTTTAACGTGTTAGACTCATATGGCAGGGGAAATTACACATAATAACACGCAAGAACAGCCCAAGATTAACATATAATCAACTCAAAATATGTTAGGGACAATCAGTTTACAATAAAAATCAAAACTTGATTGAAAGATCATACCTTTGCTCTTTCTCCTTTCTTGGCCGATTGTCCTAGGCAAGATTTAAGTAACTACCGCCTTGAAATACTTCAAGACGACCTTCTTGACACAAAACTAGAACCCTAAACGTGGTCCCCCTACAGAATTAACACACGGATTAGTCAAAAACATGTACTACCACGAGGGTATAAATGGTTCACCTGTTCTTGTCAATTCGGATGAGAGCTTGATCGAACGGAGAGCTCCGGGTGATTATGTCTCACAATCAGACCTTAAAATTCACACCATTCTGGAGAGAAGGTTTAGAAATCACTCTGTTGATTTTCTTTTGAGAGGCACACGTCTTAGGGTTAGTCTTTCTTGTGGGCTAGTCTTTCTTGTGGGCTAAACTTGTGTAAAAAGCAAGGATTTTCTCTTTCCTAAAAGCTTTTAAAGACAAGAGATTTGCTAGGACACTCCTAATCCTTTTAGGACTTGTTTAAGAGTTTAATTTCAAATTAAAAACATTTAAAAATCTGATCCTAATCGTGTGCCTCATTGTAGATAAGTGAAAGATTCAAACTTTCAACATTATCCTCCTTTGTCTTAATTAAGACATGCCTTGTCTTAATTTAAAACAAAGCTCCTAAATTTTCTCTCTCCTTATTATT
>CANYCX010732058.1:0-12316 GCA_948193385.1 Breynia disticha f. nivosa
CAGCTGTCCAACCTATAGAAAAGAAAAACTATGACACTGCTAGTACAAAGGTCCAACTCTGCTAACACCTGTACCTAAAACAAACATCGCAGTTGCATGAGTTGTGGGCTCAGTGAGTGATTTTTAATTCATTTTATAATATCACATAAACAGTCACATATATGAACCATTCTTTCAAATTAGTTTCATTTCATAAAATACAAATATAGCATATCAGCATATCACATTTCATATGTGCGTATTCTTCATCTTTTTCATTTTTCCTTTGCATTTTCTTTTTCATTCATTTCATTTTTCGTTGAACTATTCTTTTTACCTCATTTTGAATTTGATTCGTATACTTTTGAATTGAACGTTCTCGTTCATAATAAATCCTATCTTCCGTCTACTTATTAGTTTTGAAAACATTTTTCCACCCCCTTTTCATGTGGACCTAACTTCTGTCGCCCTACTTCCATCTCCGAATGATCGATCATTTATCACCTTTCCATCACCTTTTCATATCACATATCACATATCATATAAAAATCATAAGCACGTTCACGTACCTTTTTCGTATGCCTTTTTCGTTTTGCGTACCTGTTTCATTTGAATTGTTTCTACGATTCCCTTTTCATTCATATAGTTCATATCAGATAACTCATACCAAAACTCATACCGGTACGCACATATATTATCATTTCGTTTCCTTTTCCATTTTCATTTCATGTTCATATTTGATTCGATAAATGACAGTCATATTCGTATTTCATTCATAGCCATTCACATATAATCAATTCATATACGCAATATCATTCATAATTCATTCGACGATAAATATATAACCATTCATTTTAATATATCCAAATTGTGAGATATACTCACCTGTCAGCTGAAATAATCGGTCTGGAGTGAACTCACACCCCGTCTGACTCAACTACATTGTCGTCCTATAAAATATATCAATCATTTAATAACATACAATAAAAAATATACCTATAGTTTCCATTATAACCATCAATTTAATGCATGCCCTATCAATTTCATTTACTTTGCTTCTCAATTTTATAAACTCTAGTCGGAACCCTAACCCTTTTTCCTATCGTTACTCAAATCCGTAATAACTCAACATAATGCATTTCTAACTCAATTTCAAACTTAATTTTATCCATAATCACTAATTCTAGAAAGAATCAACTCAAAACAATTATAGTAAAACTCGTAAAAAAATGACGAAAACTCCGAGTTTTACCTGTTTCGCTTATATCACTGGGTTCCCGACCTGAAACTACGATTGATTCGATAACTCGAATCACTTTCCTCACTTAATTTCACCTCTCCCTTACTGAATCTCTCTTCTTCTCTAACTCTCTCGCTTTCTCCCTTTCTCTGAAATGTTTAAGTGATTCTGAGGGTTCTGTGATAATCGGGAAGCATCCGATTATATATTTTTTCCTAGAACTTGTTGAGTGCGCGTGGTGGGCATGGAACTACGCGTGGTTGTGCCCACCACGCATTTTTGGGCATCCACCACGTGTTCTTTTGTATTTCCATGGTTTGTTCTTTCTTTTGGCTACTTAACATCACCCTTTTGTCACCCTTTTATCAATCTTTCATCCACTTGTTTCTAACCATTTATTTTCATTGTTTTTATTGTAAAATTCTTTAATTTTATTAAACATATTATTTAGAAGCTTAATTAAGTGATTCGGGACGAGAATGTTACAACAACACTAAGAATTCTGCACAAAATCAAAGCAATCAAAATTAAGCTACAATTACATTACCTTTAGAACAATTAGTTCCTCAGGTGAGGTCATAAAAAAGGTCATGAGTGGGGGAAATGCAGAAATGGAACCAAATTTTGAAGATGGTGGAGTCATAATGGAGGTTGTGGCATTAGAAACACAATCTAAAGGCCTTTGCAGCAGAACAATGGTGCGTGGAAGCCTTAATATTATAGTAAATTAGCCAACTATGACAATAATGCTTGAACTCTTGTTTAGTTTTTCTTTCTTTCACTTCATCTCCTTCATCTATACATAAAAAGCCTTATTAAAGATGGGCATAAAAGAAAACAGAACATGTAAAACTCAGCCATCAACAATAGAGTTAGGAAATAAGAATCTCTAACCTAAATTTAGATCTTTCTTGCTTTTGTCAACAAACTTATTCTCTTTCAAGGTTTGCATGTTCTAAATGGCTACTTCATCGATGGGCTTAATTAAATATAGTACATAATGTAATAGAAATATAAAAAACCAACAGACTGCATCAAATCAAACTCAGGTAGCCCTTCAAGAAAAGAAGGAATAAAATTCATAAATGATAAAATGAATCCAAAACCAATATAAAAGAAGAGAAACATCATCAAAAAATTAAGAAATAAATTTTTCTGACGAAGAACTTTGCTACCAAAATTGGGAATGGTGTTAGGTGAGACCTTAAGTGATCGAATGGCCCTTTGAGCTTCTAGTGATTTCAACACCGCCATAAAAATCATGAGACCCACTCAATATGTAACATTCCTATTTTAAATTCTCATAATTAGTAAATAATTAATGAAAGTCAGTTTAAATGAACATAATATACATTAAGAATTGTTAAACTGTAAGATAAGACAGTACTGCAGAAAATAGAAAAATAGTTATGTAGAAAACTATAAAAAATTCTAAGCTGCAGTCTAAGACAAGAGGGGCGTGCTGGTGGCACGAGGGCATGCTCACTAGAAATGTAATGAGCACGACCGTGCTAAAGTAGAGCACGATCAAACTTTTTGGAAAAAGGAAATGTCAACACGATAAGTGTGTAGAATAACACGATGGGCGTGTTGATAACACGGGCCATGCTGATCAATAAGTGGGTTGTGCTGAGGTGTACATCATGCAAGAAAGTTGGAAATTGAAGCATGAGCTGACACGTGGACAATAGCACGGGACGTGCTGAATCGACACAAGCGTGCTTATCAACATAATAGTACTTAACATAAACAGAATTTTATTTATACAAAACAAGTGCGAGAAAACGAGAGAGAGTGAATCGAGAGAGATTAGAGAGAGAAAGGTGATTTTGGTGGTAAATCGTTCGTAAAAACAACAAAATGAATCTTAGAAGTAAGTCGAATATCGATATCTGAGTTGATATCATAAAACCGCAAAGGTAATCCTTCGTAATTCCTAATTTACGTATAATTTATGAAAGAACCTAAATTAGAAATTGTTAGAATTAGTTTAGGATCATGCATATGATTGAGTTATTGCATTGGTTATGATAAGAGTTGTATAAATGGTTGTTTAGGATGACAGGTTAGATCGAGGTAGGGTTCAGGCTCGTATCAGTCTGAGTACTTCAGTTATAGGTGAGTAATATACTCACCATCTGGTTAAATTAAAATATGAATATGAATAGCCATATATATTGCGAATGAATTGCAATCGATGATACGTATGCGAATGACTATTTGTGATTATAAATGAGTACGATATGCGAATATGATATAATGTGCGTAATAAGTATGATTGGCATGAAAATGAAACGAAAACGATGATATATGTGTGTACTAATATGATTGGAATATGATAAATGATGATACATGTGAAATGCGAGATGGTTATGAAAATATGGAATCAAATATACGATTCAAATGAAACAGGTACGCGAAATGAGAAAAGAAATGTGAAAAAGGTACTAGAACGATGTTATTGTTTTTTATATGGGAAATGATATGTGATATGATATGGAAAGGTGATGGAAAGGTGATAAATGATCGATCATTTGGAGACAAGAGTAGGGAGACAGAAATAGGGAGACAAAAGTTAGTATTTATTATGAACGAGAACGTGCAAACATTGATTATACGATTTGAAATGAAAATGAGTAAAAAAGAGAAAAGAAAAGAATATAGATAGTATTCATACTCGACTATATGAATCAAAGATTATATGAATGTTTAATGATTATTACGATTGTATATACATATTTGGTAAAATGAATTAAATATTACTCAGTGAGTCCGCAACTCATGCAACTATGATGTTTGTTTCAGCTACAAGGACAGATTTGGATAGGCGTCTGCATTAGAGTGTTGAGTACATTAGCGATTAGGTTAGACAGCTGCTACCCGATCTATTCTCTCTTCTGATGATGCCATTAGGAGTTTGATCAGTCTCATTTTGCATGTTCATATGTTGTGTTGATATGTTAGTATGTTTGAACTAATTTTGTGTTGATGTTATACGGATGAGTTCATACGATATGATCTAACGAATAGATGCTGATTATGATGCTTCATGTTAATGGTTGACATATGAAGTGTTTATTTAGTTTTTTTGAAGAATGTCTAAATATAAGAGATGAAAAACAGGTTGATTACAGGTTGATTTAGAGTTGCAGTAGTTCAACAGGAAGTCATGCTTGAGTGACACGACAGTCGTGTTGAACAACTAAGAACAGGACTGATTAACACAAGGTCGTGCCCATGAGAGTGTTGATCAGTATGAGCCATGCTCATATGAATCTCTAGTCAGCACGAGGTCAACATGGGCCATGTTACTACACTGCTACCTTGTGCTGAGCTTCTGGTTTGCTAAATTTGCATCTGTTTGCATCTGTTTCATCTTGAAATTACATGTGGATGTTGTCAAATAAGAATAAAGTAAATATGAAAGAAAATTTTTAAATTTATACATGATTAATACATGTAATTAACACTAAATATGAATTATTTATTCAAAAAACTTTAGGACATTTTATTTTGATATCATAGCATGGGCATGATCTCTAGAATGTGTGAAAATGTTATTATGTGATATACATTTGCTGTTTATTATCTGATATGTTTGCTAAAACATTTTCATTCTATTGTTTAGATATGGCATCCGATTTTAGACCACCGATAGAGAAAGAGAGGGCAGCGGACTGTCTAGATGTCTCATTTTAAAGTAGGATCCAAACATGATCTTTATGACCTCGGATCATCCCTAATACGGTCTACCTTACCCATATCCACCACCACCTCTGCTATATTATCCTATCTACAGGGTTCCACCATTGACTTCTATTCAGGTGAGATCCATAAATTTTAAGGAAATAAAGAAATTGGGAGCTGTGGAGTTTAGAGGTACGACATATCCACGAGTTGTAGAGGAATGGTTAGATCAGTTGTTACGGGTATGCGAGATGATGGAGGCTATTATTGCAGACAGATTGGAGTTCACAGTTTCTTTATTACAGGGTGATGCTTATAGTTGGTGGAGGACTGCTCCACATTCAACAGAGTTTCCACGGGTTATGATATGAGAGAATTTTGTGCGAATATTCAAGAGGAAATATCTGCAGATGTTTATAGCGATGCGAAGAGAAGAGAGTTTTTAACTTTAAAGCAGGAAAAGATGATTGTAGCTGAGTATGAGTTGCAGTTTACCCAGTTTTCTTACTATGTTGTGAATTTGATCCTTCATGAGAAAGATAAGTACAGAATGTTTGAAAATGGTTTGAATAAGGAAATTCGCAAGCAAATTCCTCAGGCTGAGACAGGTGATTATTCATTATTGAGGGATGCGGCAGTCAGAGTTGAGGAGCTTCTGAAAGTTGAAGAGAATGATGAAGCACGGGATAAACGAGATAAAAGAAAGAGGGCAACACCACAATGAGATACAAGTAGATTTGAAAAGAGACCTAAATTTTCCCAAACTCAAGCTGGATATCGAGGATTTACCGCGACTAGATCACGATCTTCTCATTATCAATCTTATTTCGGAAGAGGTATCAGTCGAGGGCTACCGAGTGATTCAGACTTTATAACAGGACCAGTTTGATCTGCATGTCCTCAGTGTCATTAGTTCCATCTGGGGGAGTGCAAGAAGACGACTGGTGGTTCTTACATTTGTGGACTATGGGACATTTTATGAAAGATTGCCCAAATCAAGTTATAGGAGAGGGATCTGTAGGAGCTGCACCTCTAGCAAAGTCTGCTGTATAGAGTAGTGAGCTAATGTATGTGGCTAATGGTAGCCGAGGTAGGGGTAGAGGCGCATTAGGGTTAGCTTCCAACAGAGGCTGAGGAGCCTCGGGTGCTCAGGGACAAGCTAGGGTATTCGCTATGTCCCGACAGGAGGTCGCTGATGCTCCTGAGGTTATCACTGGTGAGTTGTACTTATTTGATGTTATTGTTTATGCATTGATAGATCTAGGGTCTACTCGTTCATTCATAACTCTCAGAATAATACATGCAATAAAAGTTAAACCAGAATAATTGACCCAAAGATTAGGAGTCCATACTCCTTTAGGCGAATGGATGTGGGTCCATAAGATGTACAAAGATTACAAAATTAAGATTCAAAACATAAAATTGACGGCCAACTTAATTTTGTTAGACTTAACAGACTTTGATCTTATATTGGGAATAGATTGGCTAGCTCGTCATTGAGCTAAAGTCGATTCCTTTACAAAAGAAGTGATAATTGAATATGAACAGAATAAAGTAATCTTTTGTGGAGAAAGGATGATAGTGATTAGTTGTTTGATATCAACACTTCAGGCTTTTAAGGTGATCCGAGATGAATGTGAAGCTTATTTAGCACATGTAGTTAATAATAAGGTAACAACTAAAAATGTTAACATAATAACAATAGTAGATCAATACCCTAATGTATTTTCGAAAGATCTCACAGGACTACCTCCTAATAGAGAGATAGAATTTACTATTGAGTTAATTCTTGGTACGACACCCATATCCATACAACTATACAAAATGACATTATATGAATTGCAAGAGTTACATGATAAAGGATTTATTTGACCTAGTGTTTCACCTTGGGGAGCCTAAGGTTATGTATAGACTACAGAAAATTGAATCAAGTAACTGTGAAAAACAAATATTCATTACCCCGAATATACGATTTACTTGACCAAAGATCGATCTAAGATCCGGATATCATCAATTAAAGATAGCACAGGAAGATATTCCGAAGACTGCTTTTAGAACCTGATATGGTCATTACGAGTTTTTAGTTATGTCATTTAGTCTAGCTAATGCTCCGACAACATTTATGGCACTAATGAACAATATATTCCAGTCTTTCCTCGATCAGTTTGTGATTGTATTCATTGATGATATACTAATTTATTCGAGGAATACCAACGCCCACAATGAACATTTGTGAATCATATTGTAAACTTTATGAGAAAAACAGTCATATGCAAAACTTAGCAAATGTGAGCTTTGGTCGGATCACGTAGTCTTCCTAAGACACGTGATATCTGAACAGAGAATATTAGTAGATCCAAAAAAGATTGAAGCAGTATTTAATTGGGAACCACCTAAGGCAGTTACAGAAGTACGTAGTTTCTTGGGTATAGTAGGAAACTATCGTAGATTTGTTGAGGGGTTCTCAATTATAGCTGCACCGTTAACATGACTGTTGTGAAAGAATGTATCTATTCAGTAGAATGACCAATGTAAGATTCTTCTTGGCACTAGCAGTAGTGCATTCTTGACAGATGTCTCAGTTGGATGTACAAAATGCTTTTCTTAATGTTGAACTTACAGAAGAATTTTTATAGATCTATCACCAGGCTATTTGGTTTAGAGGGAGTGTGAACCAGTTTTTCAGAAAGTTTGCAAGCTAAAGAAATCACTCTATGGCTTAAAACAAGCCTCCAGGCAATGAAATTCAAAGTTGACTTCAGCATTGTTTGCCTTTGGTTTTCAACAATCCAGATGTGATTACTCTTTCTTTTAGAAACATGATCCAAACGTAGCTCATAGACTATACTTGCTGATTTATGTAGATGATATATTGATGGCAGTTCACAGGCTACTTGGCAGTGATCTTTAAGATTCAAGATCTTGGTTTTCGAACTACTTTCTTGGTTTAGAGATTGCCAATTCAGCTAAGGGAATGGTATTGAACTAGCGCAAGTACACACTTGATTTGTTGCAAGAATTTGGATGTTTAGGAGCCAAACCATGTTCCACAGCTATGGAGATGAGCCACAAGCTGAGCAGACATGACGCAACGCCTTTAGTGAATGGAACAAAGTACAAGAGGCTGATTAGAAAACTAATATACATTCACTAGGTCAGGCATAACTTATGCAGCGCAAGTCTTGTCTCAGTTCATGCAACAAGCTAGGAGGATTCATTTCGATGTTGCAATAAGAGTCCTCCGATTTTTGAAAGGATCGCCAGGAAAAGGATTATTCTTTCCATCAAGTCCAATCTGCTGCTGAAAGCCTATTCTGACAGTGATTGGGCCAGTTGCCCAGACACGAGGCAATCTGTTAGTGGATATTGCATGCAGGTTGGGGAAGCTCTTGTTAGCTGGAGATCTAAAAAACAGTCCTTAGTTGCAAGAAGCACTGTTGAAGCCGAATATAGAGCGATGCCATTTTTTTGTGGTGAGCTGATTTGGTTAATTAGCTTACTTTAGGATTTTGGAATACAACAACCAGGTGTTGTTACTCTACTAGTAGATAACCAGTCTTCAATCAAAATGTCTTCGAATCCAGTATCACATGAGTGTACCAAGCATGTGGAATTAGACTGTCATTTCAATCGAGAAAAGATAGCAGGAGTCATCCAGCCAGAGTATGTTCATCGAGTAGCCAACTTACAGATATCATGACGAAAGCAATTTCAACAACTACTTTTGAGTCTTTAGTGTGTAAGATGAGCCTTCTGGATGTTCATGCAAACAACTCGACAAAAGTCTCCTCTTGAGGAGAAGTGTAAAACGACATAGGAAAAAGAACAAAGGGCATAAGAGACATTTAACAGAAAGTTTGTTATAACAAATTACGACGTCCTTTTTATTCCTTTTGTAACAATTTTTGTTGCTTGTACACAAAGGCATGCACATTATAAAGAGGTGTCTCTGCCTATGCTAGGATCATTAATAACAAACACTTTCTCTCTCATCTATTTCTTTCTTTCCATTTCTACTATTTTATTCGTTTTAATTATAACATATAGAATACAAATTAAAAACTCAACAATTTAAAAAGGGAAGTTATAAATATTCACATATTAGATTAGGCAGAATGAAGAATGAGGCGTGTGTGTATTAGGAAGACAAGATTGCAGGGTTGGATATTCAAAGAGAGAGTACAAATCTAAAATATCTTAAAGGTGACGTAATCTCATATGTATGCACAAAAACTTCTTTCCCTCAAGCTCTGGACTTTTGATTCCAATTATGATGTCGTGTCGTGTGTGCACAAGAAAAACCATCTTCCTTGTACTAACAAAAAGTTAAAAACCGTAAATGCGTCGTGACCCAGCAGGTCTCGAACCTGCGACCTTCGCTTTATTAGCACGACGCTCTAATAGGCCATTGTTGTTCGTATTCTGAAAATTTTTTATCTATCCTCTGAACTCTTATTCGCATCCCATATAGTAAAAACTGTTAAAGCGATGCTGTTGAAAATGTCACATAAAATAAGTGCACTCATCAAGTTTTAGAAATTGTTAAATCTTGCAAGGAACCTGAACTAATTAATACAGCACAATATGATATGAGGATTATGCTACGGTAAACCTTTTAATGGAAGAACCAGACCGCGAAATGGTTGCAGAAAATGTCGCACAAGACAATCATTGATGCAGCAATGGCTGTGGCCTTGGCTTTGATATGCCTTAAATTATTTCTTGTTGAATGAAGGCTTCTCATTCGGCAATTCTGTTTTGATTGATGGGTTGCGGTTCTTCCGGCAAAGTGGTGTGTAAAAACTTCTTGTTAGAACTAACATGGGTGCAGAAAAGCTTCAGCATTGAATGGATTGAGAAGGCAGTGGATTTCAGACCTGAGTTAAGGAATTGGCAATCCGCAGTTATGGTTGGATTATTGGAAGCTGGGGCTAGTCCTAATAATGATTTCGGTTATGATCATTTGATGAGAACCAAAATCAGGGGTTCCACATTTGATGTTTCAGGGAAAAGCCGTAGTTTGGGAACCAAAATTTATAATTAGGGCTCAAAATATGAATTTATGTTAGACAGGTTTACAATACAGAACACTGTAGCTGTACAGCCATTGCCTCCAACTAATCCTTTTGGAAAGCTTTCTGCAATGTTCGATACAAAAAACTGACCCAAACTTGCTTTTATTTCTGTGCTATTTATCTCTTAACTGACGATTCAAATAACGTCCAGACTTCGAAATATTATCTCAATCTTCACAACACAAAGATGTATGCATGCCATAATCTGGTTCTCGAATGTCACCAACATTCAATCTGTTATTTCAGCTTATTATTCTAATAAATTTTGGTACTTTTGACATTTCTTGCTTGCAGTTTTACTAGTTCAGTCTTGTTCCTTCTGTATCATCAATGCAACGAGTTCTCAATATCTAACACAAACTCGTATTTCACATCTCTCTTTATCATCCTCTCTAGACCTTCATTGACATCCCGAACTGGAATTAGCTCAATCTTGGGGTAAATGTTTTTAGCAGCACAAAGTGTTTCTTGTATTGCTTTTGTTCCGCCTGCTAAACTGCAAGATATGGTTTTCGAACCTGCATATATTGTTACCAGAGAAAAGTCATCGAACTACTGTTGCTTGAGATGTTTGTCAACAAAATCAATAAGATTTTACATAACCAGATAAAATTTGCTGGATGGACTTTGACTTCACTTGTGTGGGACTGATCCGTTGAAATAGTTAAAGCTCGAGTTCAAAATCCTAAGTCTTGTAAAAAATGAGAGTGGGAATTAATTATGTTCTACTAACAACATACTGCATTGTTGTATTATGTACTTGTAGCGGGACAAAACTGTTCCTGACTTGTATGTTTCAATACAAAGGCATGTGATGATATTTGGGTAATTCAGCAACAATATATATTCTTGTATGGTGAAGACAGATACTCTAATCTGGCGCCACATTTACACATTCTCTCGATATCTCGAAAAGTATGATCTCAAAAGCATTTACCAAAAAAAGTTGTTTAATTTATTGTAAAGATAAACAACCCTATAAATTGTTTATTTCAAAATTAATTAAATGTTTATTTCAAAATTAATTAAATTAATCTCAAGTACATAAAATAATCGATGCATAATCATTTTATTTCACTTTTTTTAAACACAAATTATAATACTAATTTATGATGAATTTAATAAGTAATCATATCATCCTAACTATATATAAAAGGCATTTTGTTTGGCGTTGAGCATTTTACCTATCCATGTTCAACATCTTATCAAAAGAAGCTTAAACTTTCTCTAAGACTCTAAGGAGCATCTTATCCATGTTGAATTTTATGCACACTTAATATTTATTTTATCCAACAATTCTTTAATGAGAGATCTTTTTTTTTAAAGTTAATAATTATAAAATTCTAGTAATTCGATTATTAGACAAAAATAATATGTTAAGTCATTTTTTTTATCATTCTCCAATTTCGCAACGTGGAATAAATTATACATACGGTTGGAACAATGTCCGGTTCTCATAGTTAATGAAGAAAAGGTATGGAAATTTCAAAATAATCGACAAGAAAAATGCCTTGCCCTCTTTCTCTCTGTCAATTCATTGGGATACAAATAAAAGACACACATTGGTCGGTGACAGCATGCTTAATATGAACACTGATATAACTAAAAATATTTTTAAAAGAGAACCAAACTAAACAGATTAAAAATATATAGTACAAAAAAACACGATAAGAGTTTACTATACGATAAATAAGAAATGTATAAAAAAGTAGCAATAATTAGGGATCTTATAAAATAGAAACAGAGAAAATTTGAGAATTGTATTGATAATTACTGTATTTAATTACATGTCAAGCTCTTATTTATACTACTCTAATATATTTTGAAATTTAATTTTCTAACAAACTTTCCTACCAAAACTAATAACAAACTTTTACTAACAAATTCAATTTTCGAATTTTAGCATGGGAGACGAACGACTCCTCATCCCTTCTAATTTCCTCACTGAATGAGAAATCACATATATGAGAGATAGATATCCTTAGACAATGACATTATATATAATACATATGATTTTCTTTTCATCTATAAATATTAACAAACTTAAAATATATGTCAACAATATAATAATCAGCATCACTCCTATGAAATTCATAAAAAATCTATATTTTTTTAAACAAAATTCGACCACCAATGAAAAAATTGTAGATTTGCTGCAGAGAAGGAGTCTAATAATCCATGAGTATAACTCGTAGTTGGGCAATAATTTTGCACGTGATTATATGATATTTTCAAAGTTTCTTTTATTGTGGCATCCAACGCACACTTTAATTGTACCATTCAAAATGGTGGTGTTATTTTCTGTTTGTTTGGTAACAAATTTTATGTAAGAGGT
>CANYCX010732193.1:0-13306 GCA_948193385.1 Breynia disticha f. nivosa
TTAGCATTGGCCTTAATGAACGTTACAACTGCCCAGTCTGCACTACTTAGCCATTTTCGACTCTTTTCGATTCCCGATACGCGCATACTCTTATATACACATTCCCCCACCTGAATAAACATCTTTCCAACTAGATCAACACTCATTAACATCAATTTTAACATCATCTACACTCATTCACATAATCACTCATTATACTTAAATGTTCTTAAATCTTAACCTTAAACTCTCGATTTAGGCTAGATAAATTTTTGGGGCGTTACATTAGGTGTTGATTTCCAAGTAAGCAACATGAATGCAATATTCCTTGTTTTTTTGTCCATGGGTTATGATATGTTTGAATTGTTTGTAGACAATGTGATGCTTGTGTAAGGTTCTTGTGTGTGATTGTTGGAAGGGATACATGATGTGCTGTGAAAGTGCTTGGATTGTGAGATTGATTGTGGTATACCTAACGTGATGGTTAGGTATACGGTTGTATGATTTGAATGGGTTGGATATGAATGTTGTGGTTTGGAGGTCTTATATGACATACTGAGTATGTTCTCATGATTGTTGGATATGTTGATGATGTGGTAAATTCATGTTGGATATGCATGATTTGAATATGAGAGTGATGCATGATTTGGTCATATAAGTATTGCCATGGCATTCATGTATCTGGAACTTTTAAGAGGCATAAATGAGTGTTAATGATAGCTCTTAGTGAGAAATGGATTTGAGGGAGTGGTTATGGCTCTTGGGAGCGTAAATTGCGATAACATATAAAATATACTTTACCGCCGCACAGTGGAAGTCTCGATTCACTTTTACTGTTCGAGCGTGCCAGGCCAAGTAAGGCGTTATTCAGGCTAAGTAAGGGCGTAAAAATCTATGGTCCATGGTAATTATAACCACATACTCCCTGCCTACGAGGCCCGTTTGCAAACGTCAAAAGAAATGGCCAAGTAAGGGCGTAATTTAAAACCCGGAGTCTAAGATTGTGAGAGTTGCACTGAACTGCATTAGAGTTTGTCATTCATAATCATAAACTGTATTTGGTGGAACCGTATGAATGTATGCCTAGATGATGGTTTGATTGTGTGTGAGTGAAGAAATGTATGCCATCTTGAATGTTGGATAATGAGCTTATTGTGTTGGTGAATTATGGCACGGATATGTGTATATGTGAATATATATTACATTCATATGTAATTTGCAATGGAATATGTTGAAAATGACATGGTGATTCATTAGGTTAATATGTTGATATGTGAATATATATAATTGTAAGTTGTATGTTTATGGTTATTTATGTGGTTGGGAGAAGTAAATGTTGGTTTATATGGAGATTAAGAGGTTAGTAGATGATATAGAGTGTTGTTGAGAATGTTTGGTTTGGTTTGTGAGTTTTGCACTGGTAACCAGATATCCAAACGTGGTGGTAGCTAAGTACGCACAGTCACTGTGACCAAGCATACTACAGCTACGACCACGGGTCTATTGGTACCTGGACTACGCGTGGTGGCAGCGACAACGCATACTCGGCCACCACTGCGCGTAGTTCAGGTTGGTCACGTGTGGATCGCTGGTTTTTCGGAAATTTTGGAAATGGCTATGTATGGTTATTGTTCGAATGGGGTTCCGTTTGAGTATTTGTTTGCCATATGGTTGTCTGGTGATATAAATTTGATTGTGAAATTATGATTATTGTTAAATGAACGTATTTTACCAAATAATGTGTGGAATGTTGTCCATTTGGTAAATGTTGCTTGCTGAGCCTCGTGACTCATTGCATTTTATGTCAGCCGTGTGGGCAGGGACTTGAGGTGAAAACTCATTTTGCTACGGGAAGAATAAAGACTGCTTGTTTCTGACTCCGACTGTAGAGTTCGACGAACCAAGGTGGGCAATGCACGAACATTTGTGTTGATTTAAAATAGTGCATATATTTTTGTGTATGATTATAAGTGAAATGAATTGAATCGATTCCTTTTCTCTCGTAACCAAAATATTTTGTACCTTGGTTAAACTTTGGAAAAATGTCCTTCTCAAAACAATGTAAAGACACAGTTTTCTTAATGAATGTATTTATATTTCCTTTTAAAATTTGTGTTGATTTAAAACAGTGCATATCTTTTTATTTTATTATTATCTTAAACAATATGATGTCTAGGATCAATTATCATCTCGAAAGAAATAAGATATTAACATAAGATGGTAGTTGAATTCGGGTGTCATACTTGCCACCATGTTATTCTAAAAATGTAATGAATACCAAGTAATGTTCGTAAATAAGGGATAATAGCAATTAACTCTACGTCCATTTCTCCCCTTAATACATGTTAAGTTTGTCGCTTCATATTTACTTCCATATTTATCTCGTAATATTCTCCCCCTTTTTGGCTTTATCATAAAAGGAAAAAGCTCCCCCTAAAATCAAGACTCCCCCTCTCACCAACAATCAATGGCATAAAATATATATCAATACATAGAAACTATAAATGACAAGAGAGATAGGGAAAAGATATATCATTCATAGTGTAAATAACATAAGAATCAATCCATGGCATAAATAGCAAAAAGTGAAATGCATAATAAAGTAGATGCAAATATTCAAAGACGCAACGGAAGTCATCACAAAGTCATAACATGAGATGAAAATTGAAAGATATGCAAATCTAAATGCAATGTTAGCCATGTGGATGATAAATATGATCATGATGAAGGTGGCTGATGTCGCTGGTAATTAGCTCGAAAGAAGTCCCTCTCAATGGTGTCGCCTCCAGTGGCATGTGAAGACTCCCCAACTTGCTCCTCACAGGCAGAACTGACTCTTCTATCATAGCAACATGCCTAAGTGCCAAAAAAGTTTCCTGAATAGCCTTATCAGATGTACAGGTAAGCTTATCCACAATCTTCTTCACCATACCTATCAAGAATTTCATCCCGTGCTTTAGAGATGTCATGTCTCGCTCTAAGGCAGTAAGAAACTCCAGAATAGAAAGATCAGTAGAAGTGTATGCAATAGAGCTCAGAGCCGGAGGAGAAGGTGTAGAAGTAGATGGTGCAACTAAAAGTGCATGTGAGGTAGTGGAAGGTTCTGTTTTGTTATAAGATGTTGTTAGATGAGGAGGTGGAGGTGTGATTCCGATCGCAGTATAAGTAGAGTCATCATGTAGAACCATCCCGTCAGCAATAAACCTGTAGAACACCCATCCCTCATCCCTGGTCTGATAGTATCTCATAGTGGTCAAATAAGAAATCCTAGATGATCTAGTTGTTATGGAACTTAGTCCCTCTTAAGTCGCTTAAGTCCATACCACACTCATCAAATATATGCGTAAGAATGGCTCCGAAAGGTATCCCAGCTCTCCTCTCTCGTGACTGTGTCCTATAAGTCTCTTTGAACATCTTCTCAACCTTACTGATCATATAGGACATCACTATGAAACACAGATTCACTTCATTCCCTCTTAGCACGTGATACATGACCTTGAGATTGATGCCTCGAAGAATACTCTAAGTATTCACCTTGGGCGTAATCTCTCTAATAAGAGCGTTATGAACCATACACATCTGAATCCCGAATGAGTTGCACTCCAACTCTCTATCTCTGCCTGCTAACCTATATTGTGACTTTAGCCATCACTAGGGCTTTGTTGGTGTTTCTCCCGAGCACAATATCTTGATTCTCAAGTGCTACTGATCCTCAATCTCATTGTATTCAAATTTTCCTAAACACTTGTACCATCTTTGTTTAAAATCAAACCACGAGTTCGAATTACTTTTAGTAAACTCAAAAATTTTCTTGTTCACTTATGATTTGATAGTCAATTCTCCAAACTCATCCACATAACACGACAAAATTTCATAGAATTTCCTTACATACGAATCATGAATATCAAACAACCGGGAGACAAAAGAGCTAAATCCAACTTAACTAAATGTAGGCTCTATGTCTAAACCAATAGACCTCACAGAACAATAATTGAAAAATAAGCTCTCAAGCAAAGATTCTCTATTCAACCCATTCTCAGAAAAGGTTTGAGCTTCCTTACTGACAAATTGAGAGTTATTGCAGTCTGTGTTTGTCTACAAGAACTTGCTTCACCCTTTTTTGTCCATTTGGAAGTCCTACATTGACTCATTTTGTGGATTTTGCAGATTAGGATTTTGAGCAAATTAGTGGATTCTGAAGAATTTTAATGGTTTGGAGTGTATTTGATGTTTGGGCTTTGTATTAAGATGATGGGCAAGTGATTTGGAACGGATTTGGAGACACAATGATGGATTTTGAGAGGTTTGGTGATGGTTTTTAAGAGTTGCGTCGTACGTCAGGTTTTGTGAAAATGAGTTGAAATGAGCTTCTGGCGAGTTTAAAAACAGACTTTCAACCTCGATAACGTACATTATCGATCTAGATAATGTACGTTGCTAGTAACGTACGTTACTCAGTAATGTAGGCATATTTTATCAAATGTACATTATTCTTCAGCATTTCTAGAATTATGAATAACCCACGTTAATCCTTTCCTAAACATACATTATTTTCTCTCAATCCCGGCTTCTATCATCTCGACGACTTTGCCATTTATCTCCGAATCATATTTCATCAATCTCATGACCAAATTAATGTATGATTATATTGTAAATATGCAGAAATTGTAATTTTAACACAGATTTGCATAATGGCACACACTACAACATATTATCATCATGAGTGACTATGTATGTACATGCAACTTAAACATCATTTTCAAATCATTACAAACTTCTAAAACATATAAACTAATGCATTAACACTCAGAATCATGTTACTTAACTCACAAAACAAACTCATCAAAGATCAAGGTGTTAAAAGTCATCAACATCACCGTATCAAAACATCAAACACTTAAAATTGAACAAATCATCATTTCAAAACATCTTAACACATCAATTTAGTATCAATGAACATCAATTAACACTAAATTGAGAAAATCAAACATATGACCATAAATCATTCAAGTATAAATTATGAACATCATAATCATAACACAATATCACAATTTAACATATAATTATCAAAATCAATTTATATCTCATTTAGACTACACATTCCTAATCTAAATCTTATAGGCTCAAAATTCATTTTATCTAAAGTTTTAGAGAAAATATCCGCTAATTGATTATTTGTTTTAATGAATTCTAAGCTTACATTATTCTTTTGAACATGCTCTCTTAAGAAGTGATGTCTAATTTCTATATGTTTAGTTCTACTATACATTATTGGATTTTACTAAGATTAATAGTACTAGTATTATCGCACATTATGAGAATCCTTTTAAGCGTTATACCATAATCTTCTAATTAGTATTTAATCCACAATACTTGTGCACAAGCACTCCCCCCAGCTACATATTTTGATTCGATCGTGGCTATAGCTATACTAGTTTGTCTCTTACTACTCTATGAGATTAGGCAAGATCCTATGAAATGGTAAGACCCACTTGTACTTTTCCTATCCAACTTACATCCACAATGGTCCGCATCACTATAGGCTCTGAGATTGAAATCTAAGCAAGAAGGATACCAAAGTCCTAAACCTATAGTTCCAATCAAGTATCTAAATATCCTTTTGCATGCACTCAAATATGACTCTAGGATTAGATTGATACCAAGCATACATACAAGTCGCAAACATAATATCAACTTTAGATGTCGTTAATTAGAGGAGTAAGCCAATCATCCCTCTATAAAGCTTTACATCCACCAATTTCCTATCTTCATCTTTATTAAGCTTGAGTGTGGATGTCATTGGAGTTTGCATTCCTTAGCAATCTTGAAGCTTGAACTTCTTTAGCAACTCTTTGGTATATTTGGTTTGGTGAATGAAGATTTCTTCCTCCTTTTGTTTTATTTGAAGCCGAAGGAAGAAGGTGAACTCCCCCATCATGCTCATCTCGAATTCACCTTTCATTAATGAATAAAATTCCTCACTTAAGGAGGGGTTGGTAGTACCAAATACAATATCATCTACATAAATTTGACAAATGGTGCATAACAAGTCTATATGCACAAGTTCTAAAATTCTAGGAGTGCATATTTCTTTCTTAAGTTCGAAAGAACCTTTAGTATGTTTAGTTTTAATTCAAGGTTCACACAAATGATCTTTGACATATCTAAGCTTAGGAAGACCTTTAACTACTTCATTTTTAGGCAATTTAGAGAATAAAGGAAGTGGTGCATGTCCTAATCTCCTATGCTACAAGTTTTCATTTTCATCCATTGTGACTAAGCATTTTTCATTAAAAGACGTTACTATAGCTTCGTCGTATGTTATGCATACTTCTTGTCAATCTGAAAATTATGGGTTTCTCCAAGAACAACGTACGTTGCTTCATATCCTAATGTATGTTAGTTGATGCCCAGTTTGCTATTTCAACCTACAAATCAATCTTTATCACTTTAAAGAGTTAACACATTATCAAAACTAAGTTAGGGACTTAATGCAGATTGCCATTGATCCAACAGAACAACAGTAACTTATAATTGTGAGTAGTTGAATTACATGTTAATAAATCGATAGATTTCACTATAGATGTGGGAAAGTTAATATGGAGAAATTTTAGAATTTTATTAAAAATATTGTAGATGAATTGTCTTGTCAGAATGTAAAATAAATTAAAAAGTTATTTATACAGACAAACAATTTATTCAATGTCATGTATTCTTTATGTTAATTTATGTACATACTTTTATTATTTTACTTACATTATGTGTTCTTATGTTAAACAACAAATGAAAATATAGAAGATGAAAGTATATAAAATGTGTGTGTATAATGTGCTTTCGTGACAATGTTGCAATGCATTTTTTTTAATTAAGACATGAATGTGCTGCATTTTTCCTCGTGATAAGAAGTTATTAATAAAGAATAGAAATTGTGTATATATGTATATTCTTTTAAAATATTTTTATCTTAAGATGTATGTATTCAGGATAAATAAGTCCAAATGTTAGTTTTAAGATGCATGCATCATTGTAATTGAAGAACAATGCATTTTTAATGAACTGTAGTAAGAAGTTGAAGTTATAATATGAGCCAAAACAATATATTTGTCAATGATGGAGAACATGACCGCTAAAATATGTTGATAACTCTATATGTGGTGATTAAAAATACAACTCTTACCATTAAAAAATAGCACATCATGACGAATATTGTAAAAAATATATTGAAATGAAGTACATAGTTACAAAAATAATTCTTATAGAGATATGACAATTATTTGTATAACTTCTAGGTTATGACTGAATTTATGTTAAATTAATATAATGAATATATAGAAGTTAAATAATAATTTAGTAATAAAAAAAATAATAACCTAATTACCACTTATCAAATAAATAATGTTAAATAGATTAAGGTGCATATTTTTATTAATAGTAATTTTACAAAAAAATAATAACCTAATTATTAATTGCTATGCATGGTATAATTTTTGACCAAACAACCACTAACATATCATAAGTTATATAAAAAATTTGATCTTTTAAAATGTTGACATGATTTCCACTATAAAAATAAATAAATTGCAAATAAGCACACACCTAAATACATAAATATAATTTTTTGTACTTTTTTTATTTTAATAAATAAAAAAATCATTAATATACATAATACCAAATTTCATAAATTATTAATGAAATTGTCAATTAATATGTCATTCTTTTAATATTGTGAACATATAAAAGTCATAGAATTAACAATTTTAGAGTATTTCAAAAGCTATTGTCCGAACAAACATTTGCTTTTATATATAGTATATAGAACATGACTTCCACTATAAAAATATAATTGCATAAATAATTAAAATTTAAATGACAAATAAATTATAAATCAACTCACACTTAAATACATAAATATAACTTACTATGCATTTTTCTATTTTAATAAATAATAAAATCATTAATACAAATAATATCAAATTCAGTTAACTATTAATAAAATTGTTAATTAATAATTTGCATTACCTTACTATTTTCTATATTATATTTCCCATTAAAATCACTAAATGGAGATTTGTATACATAGTATATAGATATAAATTGCCTTGACTGTAATGCATTTTTCGAACGCTATTATATTCATATGAATATATTTAGTAGTTATATTAATTTCAATAATATTATGTTTTAAGCAAGAGTACATGATTTTATTTAACAGTGTATTTTTCAATTTGAAAAAAGAAAAGAAAAGAAAAGAGTTGATGGGTTAATTCCAGCTCAAGTTTCCACTTCTTTTCACTGCATGATTTAAATCCAGAAGATGATCAAAAAAAAAAAAAATCCAGAAGATGATCAAACCACTTCTAGAACTTCTCCCGGAATTCATCAGTTCATAAGTGGCATATAAATCATACGTCTCAACTATAACAACGTTGATTAATTGAAATTTCATATTAACTGCCACAAAATACCTCTTGACAAGTCCCCAACATGTCAAAATCTATTGGAAATTTCTTCATTATATTTGGAGTGCATCAGCAATGGATCCTGCCAGACTAAGCACTTCGAATGGAGCTTTACCTGCTATGGCTTTCACTGAATGAGGGCATGAATCTGTTATCCAAAAATACGCAAATGCCTTCTCCATCCCTTCTCACAACAAATTGTATATCGTATGATCAGTGCATATTGTAGACTTCTTTCAACAAATTTTAAATGGCATGATCAGACTAGATCATGTAGCTTAAGGAAACAACATTTACGTAAAAAAATGAAATTGCGAAGAGAGCATCCCAATGACAATGAATCTCTTACCATCATTTTTGTGAGTGAATCTCTCCCAAGAACGTTTCGGAAACACCCCATGAGTCACGTATGCGCTCACCTTAGATGCACCGTGAGCTGCCAATACTTTCTGCAAGATCAGAAAAGCAAAAGGACAGATAGCACAGTCTTAAATCCAGGTAGAATAACAAAATCAAAATGCGACTTACGACTAACTATTCGAGCAAACATACCATGTCTTGAGTAAACATGCTATCAACGGCTACAATGAAACAACCAAAAGTAAGAAAAGCAAATGTCGTTTTTTTTTCACGCAACAGAATAGAGGGTATGAGCACAGCTCTATGCTATCGAAAACTCAATTTTAGGAATCAATATTAGCTGAGACACTATACAAGTTATGCTGGTCATAAAACACTAATGATTTTTTGGTTGGTACCAAAGGCTGCAATATCTCTTCTAAAATTTCTCGTTTTCATAATTTATATTCCAAAACTTGTAATTCTTACTCAAAGTTCCTTTGATTCTCCAAAATTATTTGTCCATGGTTTTGCAGAGCACTTCTCAGATAAATAGAAATGTCAAAACCAAAAAAGATGCAATGTATCACTTTTGACTTGATATCTCTATAAACAGTAGGTGAACCAACTAGCTCTAAGTTTTTCCTTCCTAGAACTTAAGCAGCTGAGATCATGAAATGATAATAGAACGGCATATGAAGGGCAAGAAAGTCTACCAAATCAAGGTATGCATCTTGCTGTATTTTAAAATTCATGTGTCATGTGATGTAATCTCAACTTTTAAGTCAAATGTCAGATTATATTATAAATTGTTCCAAAATAACAATAAATTTGCAACATAATGTAACACAAACAAAATAGACACCCGAAAGTTATATACAACTCGCATTACTTCAACCATAGAAAACTATAGTTGAAATTTAGAACCGGACTTAGAGAAACAAGCTATTCATCAATTGATACAATCAACCATTTTAGTTGCTGAATTGACTTGGTTGAGGGACAACTACAAAACAATTAATAGACTGCCAAGATTCACGACAATTGAAACCAAACAAAAAAAAAAGAAGAAAGAAGACATTTGAGAACTAACAAAAAAATATATTATCCTCAAACTTTTGAATATAATAGACTCAGAAAAATGCATACCGAGGAAGCAGAAGTCTAAACAATAAAACTACCTGACACTCAATAAGAGTACCGCCAGATTGGACCAAGTCATCAACAATAACAACATGACAGCCAGCAGGATTCCCCTCTTTAAGACGAACTATTCTCTTGTCGCCTTCACGAACCTTTGTGCAGACCACCTGACATTTAATGACAGGTTAGAATCATAATACAGCAATAAGGGCCAAGAAGGTAATGACCTTGTTATGTCAGAAAGAAAGAGTCAAAGGAAACTGACCATGGGAAAATGGTCTAATAGTATGTGAAATCGTTTCCAAGCTCCCTCATCCGGAAATGCTACAGCAATCTGAAAACACAATCAGAAATCAAGAAGTAAAAAAATGGCTCCAATTTATTCTCCCTGGCCCATGATATTTACAATAAAGATAGAGCCATAAAACATGAAATCATTACTTTGATCAGAAAATAAACCAACACAACACGTCACAAAAAAGCGACACTTAAATGATACAAACCTTATCAGACTCGGGAAGTTGATGAAGACGTTTCATCAACAAAGGAATGCCAGTCTCAAACAACGGCAAAACGTGGTCTCCAAAATAAAATCTTTCCTGTATGGACAATGAAAAGCACAAAAATGAGCAAGCAAAGAACTAAGAAAGAAGTATCAAAACAAAAATTTTCGATATGGTTGATTTCAGTATAAGAACTAAGCAGAAGAAAGTAAAAAGGTAAACCTGTAAAGCATGTATATCATAAATAACTAGACTAGTAGGGCCACCACGTGATATTGGAATGTTGGACAAAATCCTGGCCATAGTGAATGCAGTAGCAACATCTCCTTCTTGTTCCATCCGCTCAAAGGAACCAGTTGGAAAGAAAGGCAAAACTAATGTGAATGATGCAACAAACAAGCGTGGTAATGCATATATCACAGAAAGCTGTTCAAAGATAACTCCAGGAGAAGTAAAAGCACCAAGAAATGCGACATGTTTGCCTCGTATATCATGTGCATTGTTGATAAATAGATTTGGAAACCCATCATCAAAATTCCTGATTATACACACACAGAACTAATACACATCAAAATTGAAAACTTCATTAATAAACCCAAATCCAGTGCTAGACTTCAGTGTGAAATACAGCAGACCCACTAAATAAAACAGAGTTTAAGATAATTTGGATGAAGAAGAAGACATAAAAATTGAGATGAAAAAGACCTCCAGTTGATGGTTTGGAGAGTGATAAGGGATTGAGAGTGAGAGGCAACTTTGCGGGCGAGGTCTTCGCAGTCAACGCTGTAGAAGAGATGAACTTGTTTCTTCTCATGCCTTTTTACTTCCTCCATCTCTCCTGTGTTCTTTTAGAATACACCGCCACCGTCTCCCCCTACTCTGCTTTATTGACGCATACAATAATAAGGGAATAAACTCGGACACTTTTATTCCAGTCACTGAATTCCCCCTTCGATACAATACGTAGGACCCACCCAAATTCTAAATCAAACCTTGTCTTCTTTATTTTCTTTACCGTTAATCCCTCAACTTGCTCACCAAATACCCTTTAAGCACCAAAAAATATCATAAAATTACACCAACAAATACCAAATGGCTTTTCAAAATTGAATTATTATGTTTCCAATCCCAATTAAATCACCATGAAGATGTTTTTTTTCCAAATAAAATACCTAAAATTTGCCAGTTTTTGGAAAGATCTACCTTTAAATAATTACAGAATCTGAGATCTATGAATACAAAAATGATAGACATAGAGAATATCGAGAAAGAAATATAAAGAGAAGAGAGATAAAATATATATGTTTTATTATTGTCATTAAAGTTCATAGTGTTATACATGTCCCACAATATGTATATTCACATAAAGGTAGCATACGTGACCCAATCATCATTTGCTACATAGGAGTGAAAGTCAACATACAATATGTTAACATTCCCTCCTCAAGTTCCACTTGGAAATGATGGATTTAAACAAATGTGTTTGTGAAAACTTGTAAAAGATGTCAAAAGGATGGTTTGATGAACTCAAATGTAGTATGATACCGCATCAAGTGATAATCAATCTCAATTGTTTTGTTCTATAATCAATCTCAATATGTTTTGTTCTATCACGAAGCACAGAATTATTAGCAATATAGATGGCAACATGATTATTATACCAAAGAGACAATGGTAACACAGTGTGAATGTAAAGATCACAAAGAATATAAGAAAGTCATAAGGCTTCACAAAATGCTGAAGTCATACTCCTGCACTCAACTTCAGTAAAAGACTAGGATATGGTGGCTTGTTTTTTGTATTTTCAAGAAACCAAATTTGTGCCAAAAAATATATAGTAGTTGTTGTAGAATACAAAGCTCTGTATTGTTTGTTGGGCTCATGAGTAGTCAGTCCATCTAAGGCATATGATGCATTTAGACTCTTGTACATATTTTGCCAGCCTATATATATTTTAGGCTGTGGTAGAATACACAATAACACAATGTACTGATGCCTTCTATTCTATACTCTCTTTCTTTTCTCTCTCGATTCTTCTCTTCTTAACCCTAACCCTAATTTGACACCATCGATTTCTTGATGGTATCAGAGCAATTGATCCAATAACCTTGGAGTTTATATTCATCCATATTCCTTTTACTTTTTAGATTCGTTATAAATCATATCGCGATCTCCTCGATGGTAATCAATTTGGTCATATCCGAAGCATCAGACAAGAGGATTGTGACACCCGAATTCAACTATTATCTCATGTGTTATGATGTTCCCCATAAAATAATAATCGAACCCGGATATCATTTGATTGAAATAAAGTTTTAAAAATAGAAATAGACCAATACATTCATTACGAAAACATATCTTTACAAAGTAGAGAGAGAAGGATTGTTTTCAAATAGCTAAGATACAAAAAATGTTTTGGTTATAAGGGAAATGAAATTTATTCAATCCCATTTCACTTTTAACCATACATTAACACATGCACTATAACATTCTGGATATTTTTCGTCGTAAAATGACGATAAATATGTGTTTTATTGTTAATATATAAAGATATACGAAAGGTTGATCAAAGGTTGACGCGAAACGATCGACGAAAATCGGAAAATCTGGAAATTAGGGAGAACGCGCAGTGGACAGCAAAGTACGCGTGGTCGCTACCACACCGCGTACTTCACTGCCACCACGCGTAGTCAGCTGTCAGCTTGAAAAAAAATATAAGTTTCAACGATTAAGCGGTTAACGTCATTTTACATCTTCCAAATCAAAATTGTTGCAGATCAAAACCCAGAAATAACAAAGAAGAAGAGGAACTGAGCTGGAAGTGAGTTTGATTTGGTTTCTTGCTTATTTGGCTAAGGTAAGATGGTAGTCAAAGTAGGATGG
>CANYCX010732268.1:0-14794 GCA_948193385.1 Breynia disticha f. nivosa
TTGACCCGTTTTTAATTTCTTAATAAATTATACACTCACTTACCATTATTTATTTAATTATTATTCGCGAAAATTTTATTCGCATATTTTTCTACAATAATTATAATTTCGTAAAAATTCATAAAAATTGGAGGCGTTACACTTTGGAAATGCCTGGAGTGCCCCCACTTACACCTTCATTTTATGGACACTTTTGCAACACTTTGGATGAGTCATGTTTGCTCAATTCAGCCCTCCATTTGTGATTATGGTGAGTCACGTTTGTGGCTCACCTTCTGGACACCTTTTTTTCTTCATGAAAGAAGTCACGAATGCTCCATTCTCAGCTTCAAATGTGGTGCACCAATAGTCATGTTTGTTACCCTCTTTCTGACTCAATTTTGACCTCCAATTTGTGACACCAATAGAGTCACAAATTTTTATGAATTTTTACGAAATTATAATTATTGAAACACTACTATATACTCAGCTTCTGTTCTAGAATATGCCAATGTTCTCTACATAGAGCTCCTCCAGCTGACAGCTCCTCCATTCAATAAGAATATTTATCCTGATTGTGCTCTTGAATCGTCCTTACTAGTTGGGGTCGCAGCATCAGTGTAGCCTGTAACACTGAGCTCCTCTTGACCTTCATATGCTAAGAATAAGTCTTTAGTCCTTCTTAAGTACTTAAGAATTCTCTTAACTGTAGACCAGTGGATCTCTCTGGGATCCTGCTGGAACCTACAGGTTATGCTCAGTGTATGAGCAAGATTCGACCTAGTACATAACATAAAATACGTGATAGATCCTATAGCTAATACATATGGGACTCTATTCATACATTCTCTTTCTTCTTTAGAGGATGGGCAGTCCTTTTTAGAGAGAATTATCCCTTTTTAGGAGGGCAACAATCCTTCTTGGATTATTCCATACTAAACTGCATTAGTATCTTATCTATGTACTTTTCTTAACTTAGTCCTAACAGACGCTGTGATCTATCTCTATAAATCCTTATACCAAGTATAACCTCGACTTCCCCTAAGTCTTTCATTAAGAAACATGAATTCAACCATTGCTTAACTTGTTGCAATACTAAAATGTCATTTTCAACGAGCAAAATGTCATCGACATATAATACAAGGAACACTACTATGCTCCTACTGAACTTCTGATATACACAAGGCTCATCATCATTCTTGGTGAATCTAAACTCCTTAATGGATTCATCAAAACAAAGATTCCATTTCCTGAATTCCTGCTTAAGTCCATAAATGGACTCCCTAAGCTTGCATACCTTATTAGGATATTTAGGATCGAAAAATCCCTTAGGTTGTTTTATGTAAACATCCTCGAGGAGGTTTCCATTCAGAAAAGCCATTTTGACATCCATTTTCCATGTCACATAGTCCAAATATGCAACTATGGCAAATAAAATTCTAACTGATTTGAGCATAACTACTGGTATGAACTTGTTTGAAACCTTCACCACTAGTATACCTTTGAAGATGCCTCCTGCCTTCTCTTTAAAGATCCACTTGTATTTAATTACCTAGCACCTTCTGGTGGATGAATTAAGTCCCAAACTTGATTATCAAACATTGATTGCATTTTGGATTTCATGGCCTTTTTCCATTTTTTGAATTGGGACTCTCCATGGCCTCTTCGTAAAAAGCAAGTTCATTATGATCAATGATTGTGATATCCTGTTCCTCAGTTACAATGTACCTGTACCTCTTGGGTTCCTGACATATCCTACCAGATCTTCTAGGTACTTTTGTAATGGGCTCTTGTTCCACAACTTATTGTGGAGTTGAGTCCATCTTCTCACTAACCTCTACAGGAATCTATGTATCTACACCCTCTTACACAACCTCAAGTTGTACATTGCTCATACTATTTCTATTAAGAATAAATTCTTTCTCTAGAAACACTGCAGTTCGAGCAACAAACACTTTATTCTCGTTAGGATTATAGAAATAGTATCCCTTAGTCTCTTTAGGAAACCCCACAAATAAGCATTTGTTTGTCTTGGATGAAAGCTTGTAGGATGTTAACCTTTTAACATGGGCTTTACATCCTCAGATTTTAAGAAAAGACAAGTTAGGTTTTTTCCTAGTCCATATCTCATATGATGTCATTTTAACTACTTTAGTAGGAGACCTGTTCAGCAGAAAAGCAATAGTCTCTAGGGCATAACCTAAAAACGATATTGGGAGACTAGTTTGACTCATCATTGACCTAACCATGTATAACAGGGTTTAGTTCCTCCTTTTAAACACACCATTTCACTGAGGTGTTCCCAGAGGTGTGAGTTATGCTATTCTAACACAATCTTGCAAATATTGGTTAAACCATAGGTTCATATACTGGCCACCTTGATCTGATCGAATGGCCTTAATATGTCTGCCTAACTGGTTTTTTACTTTTTTTTTAAAATCCTTAAACCTTTCAAAGGTTTTTGATTTATGTCTCATTAAATAGATATAACCATACCAGCTATAATCATCAATGAACGTGATGAAGTAGCTATAACCACCTCTAGCTTGTGTACTTAATGGTCCACATACATTTGAATTTATTAGGTCCAATAGTTCACTAGTTATTTCTCCTTTCTTGTTAAAATGATTCTTTATCCTTTCCTACGAATACATGATTTGTAAGTCTGTAATGATTTCTAATCAAAATACCTAAGAACTATATCTTTATGAAGTCTTTTCAAGTATTTCTCGTTTGCATGTCCTAAATGACAATGCCAGAAGTAAAAAAAATTAAGTTCATTGGACTTAGTTATCTTATTTTTTACATTGTAAATAGGCTCGCAACTTGACAAGTCTAGGATATATAAACTGTTAATTAAGGATGCACATCCATAATAAACATCTCCACGATGTATGTTCATAACATTATTACCAATAATGAACTAAAATCCATAAATATCCAAGGCTAAAACTAAAATAATATTCCTACTCATTACAGGGACATAGAAGCAGTTCCAAAGTTTTAATTTTAGGTCTATAGAAAAACATAATGCTAAGTCTCGTATCTCCATTTCTAACTCAGAGATCAACCTCACCTTTAGAAAGCACCCTCCTATTTCTTAGCCCCTACGCATTGCAATAAATGTGAGAACCACATCCGATATCCAATACCCATGATGTCAAAATAGAGAGATGTATTTTTATAACGTAGATACCTGAAGTAGATGCTCTATTAAAACCCTTCTTCTTCTTCTTCTTCTCTCCCAATAACTTTGGACAATGTCTCTTCCAATGGCCCTTCTCAAAGTAACAGTAACATAGTCCAAAGGATGATGTTTAAGAACCGCTTTGGGCTTAAACCCAGTTGCCTTTGGCTTTAGTGGCATCTTTTCCTTGCCCTTGCTCTTCTTATTGTCCTTCTTGATGTCCTTCTGGATGTCTTTTTGAACTAGCAATGTCGGTTGTGGCTTCTTAAAACTCTATTTAGTAGCCTTAAGAATTCTGTGCAACTCATTTTTTCCCTTTGCATGTAATAGTTAAGCACCACTTGGTCATAACTAAATGGTAAGGAGCTAAAGACTAAGTTAATGGCAAGCTCTTGATTTAAACTCACTTTAAGTCTCTTAAGAGCATCTAAGTACCCTTTCATCTTGAGCACATGAGGACTAACTTGTCCTCTAGTAGCCATCTTACACGATATCAATGCCTTCACCGTCAAATACCTCTTATGACGGCCCTTCTCTTGGAACATTTCCTTGAGATTGTTCATGATGTGGTATGCATCTTGATCCATGAACAATTTTTGTAGCTCGAGAATCATAGTAGCCAACATCAAACAGGTGATGTCATTTGAATCTCGTTTCTTTCTTTCAAAAGATTCTCAAACGGCAGTAGTGGCATTCCTTATCAGTTCAGCCAAAAGAGCGGCATCCAAAACTTTTAAGTTATTCTCTTATCTTAGAATATTCTGCAGGTTTTCAAGGATAGAGCGCAAGGAAAAATATGAGTTATTCAGATTTGGATTCATTTTTTACAAAGAAAAATTAAACTTGTCAGTTATGGGGTCTTTAATAAAAGAACTCCCACTCCTCAATCAATTAATATCACATTAAATAATCCACTGTTAATATTTCATTTTGTGGGACCAAGATCCACTATTTTCTTTGTCAAAGACTAGGCTACTTAGGTAGGAATCCATCCAATGATCTTACCCAAAATGACTCTTGATTTCTAATGGGACTAGCAGTTTCGTGCCAGGGCACTTGTGAAGCTCAAGTTTTTAAAACATTATTTCTGAATACTCAATATAAATTCAAGAAATGATTAAATAATCAAATCATATGAGAAGAGAGAAAATATAAAACTTATATTTTCATAAAACACAGCCCAACATACTAATAATATAATAAAGCAAAAGCTGTAATTTAGGTTTTAAAAACTTTTTAAAACCCAAAATACAAATATATACATAATTGTACAAATACGTACAAATACAAAATACAAAATCTGAATATTTGGAGCCCAGACCTCTGACTCGTATCGCTCGTATAGCTCTGAGCACTGTACCTTGATCCAATAGCAACTACCTATGATCTGCACAACATTTAAAACAACCACACAGGGGTGTGCATATTCAAATACTCAGTAAGTGTTAACAATTTTCTCTTTAAATGAAGTGCAGGGGAATTTCTAGTCAGCACGGGTCGTGCTCGATGAACACGAGGATGGGTTCATCACTTCATTCCCAGTTATCTCGGGTCGTGTCAAATAGAGCACGGGGTCATGCTCATTCCAAGTTTTCTAGATTCTTTCAAACACGGAACATGCTGTCAAAATTGGTCTAAGCACAATGGTGTGCTGGTCAACACGAGGGTCGTGCTGACTCTCGAAAATACCCAATTTAGTTCTGCTTTCAACTGATTTGCACACAGTAGACTTTCCCTCTAGGCTCATACTCACTCAGGGCATTTCCTAGATCATTTCTACAGTAAAATACACCAATTCACTTGCAAATAGCATTTTAAGCCATACTACTTAGCACATAACACATATATAGTATTAACTCATTTCACATAATATTTCCACACAGTAATTTTCATTAGAGTAATCACACAACATCAATCACACAGAATTATTAGTAGATCATTCACACGAAATTAACCACATAACCACATCCTTCACTCAGAAACTCACACAACTCGTTATTCATATAGATTCATTCCATGCTATAACTCATAAAGATGCATATATGGAATGAAATGAAAATTAATGCAATCACACAGTATATCCCTAGTTTCTCTTCCTCCATAGCACATAGTAGAGGATTCCTCTTTAGCAAACAGTAGAGGACGAGCACACAGCCTAAGCACACAACTCTGAGCATATACCTCATAAGTAAAAACAACACACAACATGTCCAAGGACAACACACAACAAGTCCATAATCCACAAAGATTGTGTTACACAAATGATATGTAACACATGAATGTATATGAGATATTCATTAATAACATATAGCATATTCATACAGAAACACACAACAATCACATATTTCATCTTTCAATTATATCATGCCTTGCATAAAGTTATATAGTTCAAGAAAAAATAGCATTTGAACAATTAAGGCATATTACACATATTACACAAATCATAATCCCCAAAGGCACCAATTTCAATCACATAGCATTCATAATATGATCATAAGATCATTCCACATCGATCAATTACATTCTTCGCGAATAAGTCTTTTAAACCTAACTTAGTTACTTAACATATTTCCATTAACTAATTCAGCTCTTCATCTTTACAACAACATTTCACAGCAAGCTCATCCTATTCTTTTATGCAAAAGAAGAAGAACTAATTTACCTTAGTGAATTCAACTTTAAGTTGGAAGAAAATGAACTCTTCCTTCCTTAATCTCTTCCCTTAATGAAGTCTAGGGTTTCACCAGCTTGCTATCTTAGTTTTGTTCTGTTTTCGAATGATATATAAGATTCAGTCAGTTATGTTTATAATATCCCAGTCGACACAACCTTGGGCACGAGCCGTGTTATAAGTTATGTCGTGTAACTCAGCAAGATTTTTTGTATATTCGTGCATGATCTCATTTTAAATTAATTTCAGCACAGGTTCGTGTCAATTTCTAGGTAGAAGCACGAGGTCGTGCTTCTTAACTGGCATGAGCACAAGGTTGTGCTCTGCCCTGTGTTGACTGCTGTTTTTTTGAATTTTTCCTATTCTTGTCCGATTCGATTCTGTTTTAATCTGTTTTCTGTATAGATTAATTCTAATAAATTTTAGGGTGTTATAACTCTCCTCCACTTAGGAAATTTTGGCGCCAAAATTTAAATAGGATCAAATCACAAGTAAATCTAATTATGGCATCCTTTTATGCTTACCATACCATACTTCCAACATCTATATTTGCAGCAAAAAAATTGCATAAACACCTGTAACATACCCGTAACATATCAGCAACAACAACTAACTATTAGAGGCTCAGGTCGGAACATACCTCAAAGCTCTGACTCAGCATCTGAAAATAGATACGGATACTGTTGTCTTATATCAGCCTCAACATCCCAGGTGGCTTCTTTTGGCAAATGGAAACTCCATTTCACCAGTACCATGGGGATCTCTCAGTTTCGTAACTGCCTCAACTGTCGGTCCAATATCTCGACAGGCTCCTCCTCGTAAGATAACTCCTCCGATATCTCCAACTCTGGAGCTCCCAATACGTGACTAGGATTAGATCGGTACCGTCTCAACATAGAAACGTGAAAAAAATCATGTAATCGGGACAACTCATTTGGTAACCTCAATCTGTACGCCAGTGGTCCCACTCTCTCAATAATCTCATACAGTCCGATATATCTAGGACTCAACTTTCCTTGTCGCCCAAATATAATAACACCTCTCCAGGGCGAAACTCTAAAAAATACTCTATCTCCCAATAATGTCGGTCGTAATAACTCTTCTGACGATCTTGAGTCGCTTGTATACATCTTTTTACAATATTCACTTTTTTAAGAGTTTGCTGAACCAACTCTGGTCCCTCTATCTAACGCAAACCCTCAACATCCTAATAAGCCAGACTTTGGAACTGTGTTTGTATAAAGCCTCATAAGGTGCCATCCCAATACTAGAATGATAGCTATTATTGTATGCAAACTCATTAAAAGTAAATGATCATCCCAATTACCTCCAAACTCTAACACACAAGCTTGTAACATATCTTCGACTGTCTGAATCTTCCTCTCAGACTGGTCGTCAATCTGTGGATGAAATGTTGTACTAAACCTCAATCTGGTACTCATCGCATCCTATAAACTCCTCTAAAATAGCGATGTAAACCAAGGATCACGATCAGACAAAATAGAAGTCGAAACACCATGTGACCTAACGATCTCGACAACATACAAACCAGCAACCTATCCAACGTATCAACCTATCAGATAGCTAAGAAATGAGCCGTTTTTGTCAGTTTGTCCACTTTCACCCAAATAACATTGTGACATTGAAATGTCCCCGGTAAGCCTATAATGAAATCCATAGTGATCTTCTCCCATTTCCATTCTGAAATTTCTAACGGTCTTAATTTTCCTGATGGAGCTTGATGTTCTGCCTTGATTCGCTAGAAATATAGACATATAGCGACAAGCTCTGCTATCTTCCCCTTCATATGTACCCACCAGTACATTTCTCGTATATCCCGACACATCTTCGTACTGCCTGGATGAACCAAATATGGTGAAGAATAAGCCTCAACCATCAATTCATTCTTCAACTCAACAATGTTTGAAACACATCGTCGCTCTCGATAATACAACACACCATCCTCGTCAAGTTAGTGCGAAGTAATCACTTTTCTTTTTTCGACTTTCTTCTTTATTTGCATCAGGTGCTCATCTTCTTTCTGACTTTCTACTATCACCTCTCTCATCTGAGGTCTAACTCTGATATTAGCTAACATCTGACATTTGATCCTCAACCAAATGAAACTGCACTTGTAACTCTCGCAAAGCAAACAACTCAAAACATTGGCGACCACATTCGCCTTTCCAGGATGATAATCAATAATGCAGTCGTACTCCTTAAGTAACTCAATCCACTGCCTCTATCTCAAATTTTTCTCTCGCTGGGTTGTAATGTACTTGATACTCCTATGATCTGTGAAGATCTGGAACGTCTCGCCATACAAATAATATCTTCAAACCTTAAGAGAATGAATGATCCAACTAACTCCAAATCGTGAGTCGGGTAGTTAGTTTCGTGCGGTCTCAACTGTCGTGAAGTATAAGCAACTACATTAATACTCTGCCTAACCCTACTCCAGACGTGTCCGTATAAACCACAAATCCACCTTTCTAACTACGTAACATAAGAACTAGAGCTTCAACTAACCTATTCTTCAGTTCCTTGAAACTTTTCTCTCATTTTTCATTTCAGACAAATGGAATATTCTTTCTCAACAAAGCTGTCATTGGCCTAGCTATCCTAAAAAGCCCTCGATAAACCTCCGATAATAGTATGCTAGACCTAAAACACTCTGTACCTTTGACACATTCTTTGGAGCTTCCCACTCCTGAACTGCTTTATCTTACTAGGATCAAATTTCACTCCTTCTACTGAAATTGCATGCCCTAGAAAGATAACCTCTGAGATCTAGAACTCGCATTTGCTGAATTTAGCATATAACTCTTTTCCTTTCAACAATTCGAGCATGATCCAAAGATGTTTATTGTGCTCTTCCTTGTCCCTCGAATACACCAATACGTCATCAATAAATACGACCACTAACTGGTCTAAATAAGGCTGAAAACCTTATTCATCAAAGCAACAAACACACCTGGTGCATTCATCAACCCGAATGGCATCACAATGAACTCAAAATGCCCGTATTGAGTCCTAAATGTTGTCTTCGCAATAAAACTCTCCTAAACTCTCAGCTGTCAATACCCAGATCTCAAATCAATTTTGGAGAACATTGTTGCTCCCCGCAGCTGATCTATCAAATCGTATATCCGTGGAAACGAGTACTTATTCTTCACAGTCACCTTGTTCAGCTGACGATAGTCGATACACAATCGCATAATACGGTTCCTCACAAATAACACTGGTGTGCCCCAAGGTGATACACTCAGTCGTATAAACCCCTTCTCTAGCAGCTCCTCTAGTTGTCATTTCAGTTCCAACAGCTCTACCGCTGTCATTCTATATGGTGCAATAAAAACTAGAGCTGCTCCCAGAATAGTCTCTATCTTGAAGTCAACCTCTCGCTGTGGTGGAAATCTCAATAGCTCCTGAGGAAATGCCTCATGATACTCTCGTACGATCTCCAGATCTCTAACCTTCAACTTAGGTTAATTAAGATCAATCACTAAAGCTAGATAATCATTACACCCCTCTCGAATCAACCTCGCAGCTAAAATTGCTATCAGACAAGAAGGAATAACCTTCCTCTCGCCAACTAACAATGCTCTCTTCTCACCATTAACCTCGATCGTTACTTCTTTCAAATAACAGTCAACCATAGCTCGATTACTGGAGAGCCAATCCATACCCAGAATAATCCTAAAATTGGTCATCCTTAATATGATCAAATCGACTAAATAGGTCAACTCGCCAATTTGCAACTCGTACCGTCTCATTATATGTTTAACTAGCACTGTACCTCCCGCTGGTATCGAAATAGTAACTGTAAATCCCAACTGCTCAATATTACCTCCTGTATGCTCAACTACACTCTTACTCTCAATGAACAAGTAGAACCTGAATCAATCAATACTAAAGTATCATATGTAAAAATAGAAATAGCACTAGTGATCACGTTTAGGCCCTCTACAGCCTCATCTTTGGTCATAGTATAAACTCGGGCGTATGGTGATGCCTCTATCTGTGTGGCTGCTCCATCAGATTCACCTACCATACTTGACCCGCGTGCTCTACCTCTAGAGGTTACTCCTCTACCTCTGCTACCACCAGTAGATGTTGTAGTCCTAGCATCACCCACACTACTGGTATATATTCATGTACCTCAGTTTTGAGGAATATGAGTCTTGGTAGAATAACTCCTCCCACCTCCTTTGGATTGTGTGCTACCACTCTCACTTGTACCATGAGGTAGTCTAAAATCTGTCTTCTTTTTCCCAACTGAACTCGAACTACCAGAAATCTTTTGCCTCTGTCCTTTGATTTTGTCACCCTTAGCTGTTAACTCTTCTACCCTGATGGCAGTCGCAATTAAACTATCATAAGTGGGTGGTTTCATCGCTATCCAAGTACGAATATTGTACCTCAAACCTTGCTCAAATCTATCTCTCCTCTTCTGATCTGTATCCACATCCTTTAGAGCATAACGAGTTAATCGGGTAAACTCTGCCTCGTACTTGGTAACTTTCATATCTTTCTATTTCAACTCCAGAAAAACAATCTTCTTTTTAGCCATATATAGTGGATGAGTGTATTTGTCTATAAATTTCTTAAAAAATTCGTCCCAAGTCAACACTAGAGCATCTTTCTGCCTATTTGGAACTGATTCCCACCAATTCCAAACTGCTTTCACGAGCAAAGAAATGGTATACCTCAATTTCTGCTCTGGGTCACACCTCATATGAGTCAAAATGAGCTCAGTATGCCTCAGCCAGTCTTCAGCCTCGGCTGAATCAGTCGTTCCCTTAAAAGTCTTAGCCCCCCTATTTTGTTACTTCATTTTTTATCAATGTTCAGGTTCTACTGACTCCCTGAACCTCTCGGGTCTCTCATCATCCTCTGCATCATCTCCCGGAATGGAGCATATGCAAGATCATAAGGGGGTATAGGCATCATAGGCTGTGTAGGCTGCTTAGAAAGTACTAGGGCTGATCCCTGTCCCTCTACCAAATCTCTGGACTCGACAGTGTGATCATACGAGACGTCGTCTATAGGCTCCAACTGTTACAAAAATCAGATTCCAAATCCTTCAGATTTTCAAACCATAAAACAATGAAAATCATTTACACAGTCTGTAGAGAATTTAATCTTTGCTCTGATACCACTAAATGTGAAGCTCAAATTTTTAAAACATTATTTCTGAATACTCAATATAATTTCAAGAAATAATTAAATAATCAAATCAAATAAGAGGAGAGAGAAAATATAAAACTTATATTTTTATAAAACTTGGCCCAACATACTAATAATATGATAAAACGAAAGCTGTAGTTTAGGTTTTAAAAACTTTTTAAAAACCAAAATACAAATATACATAATTGTACAAATATGTATAAATACAAAGTACAAAATCTGAATATTTAGAGCCAGACCTCTGACTCGTATTGCTCGTATCTTTGATCACTGTAACCCTAATTTGATAGCAGCTACCTACGATCTGCACAAAATTTGAAACAACCACCAGGGGTGAGTATATTCAAATACTCAGTAAGCGTTAAACAGTTTTTTGTTTAAATGAAGTACGGGGGAATTTCCAGTCAGTACGGGTCATGCTCGATGAACACGAGGATGTGCTCATAACTTCATTCCCATTTGGCACGGGTCGTGTCAAATAAAGCGCGGGGTCGTGCTCATTCTAAGTTTTCCAAATTCTTTCAAACGCAGAAGCATTTCAAGCCATCCTACTTAGAACATAACACATATATAGTATTAACTCATTTCACATAATATTTCTGCATAGTAATTTTCATTAGAGTAATCACACAACATCAATCATATAGAATTATTAGTAGATCATTCACATAAAATTGACCACATAACCACATCCTTCACTCAGAAACTCACACAACTCGTTATTCACATAGATTCATTCCATGCTATAACTCATAAAGATGCATATATGGAATGAAATGCAAATTAATGCAATCACACAGTATATCCCTAGTTTCTCTTCCTCCAAAGCACATAGTAGAGGATTCCTCTTTAGCACACAGTAGAGGATGAGCACACAGCCTAAGCACACAACTCTGAGCATATACCTCATAAGTAAAAACAACACACAGCATGTCTAAGGACAACACATAGCAAGTCCATAATCCACAGAGATTGTGTTACACAAATGATATGTAACACATGAATGTATGTGAGACATTCATTAATAACACATAGCATATTCATACAGAAACACATAACAATCACATATTTCATCTTTCAATTATATCATGCCTTGCACAAAGTCATATAGTTCAAGAAAAAATAACATTTGAACAATTAAGGCATATTACACAGATCATAATCCAAAAAGGCTGTTAATGGCTTATTTACTTACTGATTTCATACAGAGAATCATCAAACACAACCCTTAGATCAAACTCTTCACTTCGCAGTAACTTTCCACTACTAACCAATTCTTATAACTCATTCAAATCATGTTTCCAATGATCTAAGTCATCCTCATAAAGTTAACAAATGCTAACTTAATTACTTAACATATTTCCAATAAATAATTCAACTCTTCATCTTTACAACAACATTTCACAGCAAGCTCATCCTATTCTTTTATGCAAAAGAAGAAGAACTAACTTAACTTAGTGAATTCAATTCAATTTACATGAAATGAACTCTTCCTTGCTTAGTCTCTTCCCTTAATGAAGTCTAGGGTTTCACCAGTTTGCTATCTTAGTTTTACTCTGTTTTCGAATGATTTATAAGATTCAGTCGGTTATGTTTACAATATCCCGGTCGACACGACCTTGGACACGGGTCATGTTCCAAGTCGTGTCGTACAACTCAATAGGAGTTTCTATTTTGTCGTGCACGATCTCATTTTAAATTAGTTTCAGCCAATTTTTGGGTATGAGCATGGTGTCGTGCTTCTCAATTGGCATGAGCACGAGGTCATCCTCTGCCCCGTGTTGACTGTTGTTTTTCTAAATTTTTCCTATTCTTGTCCGATTTAATTTTGTTTTAATTTATTTTTGTATAGATTAATTATAATAAATTTCAGGGTGTCACAACACTCCCCATTAATTGCCTAGGGCTAACGCACAGTCACAGACCCATGTTAAGTCAAAAATTACAATTATCATGCTAACCATGATACTAATCTACCCCCACTCTAACATGGCGACATAGAAAGCATCAATCTTAGGCCCACCTCACAAAGAAAATATAACTGCCCAGCTTTTGCATGACCCATGCTTCGATGTTCAATGCTTTGATAGGTTGTTAATTTAGGAAGGCAATTTGCTAGACTTAATATTTATGGCATTAATTTTGATTTGATTACCGCTTAGCATGGAAAATGGTGATTCGACAGTTTGTATAAGTTGCATATGTCCTTCAACATATAAAAGCATGCAAAAAGACTAAGTGCAAAAAAGTAAATGGGCAATCATGGCCAATGAACCTACAACTAGACCTACACTATTACATAGTATAATCTTCAGGCTTCAAGTTCATCTCCAAATGGGCTCTCTATTCTTTCTTATTGGGCTCAACGTCTAGACTCCAATTCCTTCTGGGTTGGGCCTCCATTCTATACTAATTATATACTAAGAACCTAAGCTAATAAAATAGTCTCAGCATGCCTTTATAAACCATCTAATAAAATAGGCTCAGAAGGCCTTTACAAACCAAAAACTAGGCCCATGAATGCATCAAACAAACCATTCAACAAACAAATTATATAACACCCATCTGAGCCCAATGCCCACATGCTCAAACAAGATGAAACGCAATCCTAAACATGGCCAATCTAATTTTAAGTTTTCAAGCCCAACCTGCTAAGAAAAATTGTGCCTTTGGGCTCCTTGAGTTTAAACCTAGTGATGGGCATGGGAAAAGCCCAAAATTATTCCTTCAATGAATGCACTCTAGCCTTCAATTTCTCTTTTACCATTTTACACATATATTAAAAATAAGTGTAAAATCAACATGAATGCATTTAAGTACAACAATAAATACTTAAATAAAATTTCATACACAAAATTTCCATCTGACCATAATTAATTCAGTCCCTAATTTTTCCATAAAATTCATTTTAGGTCCTCTAGAATTAAACTAGTCCATCTAGGCCATTAATTCTCTTTCTAAGGAACCTAGTTTAGGGTTTTTGTGATTAGGCCACAATTTCAAAATTATGAAGAGTAAAATTATTCATCAAAATCATGTGTAACATGTATTTTAGCCCATCATAATTTTGTAAAATCAATTTTAGGCATATTTGATTTAAACTATGCCCAAATAGTCTTAAAACATCAAATTATGTACCTAGTTTTGCATTTTATAAATTAAAACATATACCTACATGTTACCAGCCATGATTATGATCAACATTAGCATAAAGCCTACTCTTTTGAGGGAATTTTAACACCAAACTTACTGATCTTACAATTCATCCCATGTTTGATTAAAACTAGCTCACTAATTAGGTCAATTATGTGTTAATACATTACAGTGATCGCTCTGGTAACATTGTTTGATTTCCTACATGTATAACAACCTATGGAAGAAAAATAAAAGTAAAAAAAACATAGAGAAAAATCTTAGGATCTCACAATCACTGTGTCTCTTGTTGTGATTTTTAGTGTGCTTGGACATACGCCTAACATGGCCGTAGGGTATGCTACGAATCATAAGTAAGAGCAGGAGTGAAGTATTGACCCTCTCAATGAGAGTTGATATCACTGGCCGCATGATATACAAGATTGGAAATGAGGAGCTCAAATTTAAAACTCAAATTTCCCCAAATTTGCGCCCCATTTAAATAATATAAGAAATAAGATAGAAAAGATAAACTCAAGCTTAAATATAGATAAAATTTCATATGTAAATATACCCTGATCTCAGCCCAAATCCAATTTAAACCAAAATTCACACGTAAACCAGCGGAAGCAAAA
>CANYCX010732788.1:0-19606 GCA_948193385.1 Breynia disticha f. nivosa
CATTTCAGAAAGTTTCTCCCATTCAGCTTTGTGGAGGTGATTCTAAAGGAAGTTCTCCATTCAGCATCTCCAGCATTTGACTGGATCGGAGTAGGCCCTGAGTTCACTACTTCTGACGTAGACATAATGTATTTTAAGGGTGTTTGTTGAGAATACCTAACTGGCGCTCTGATACCAACTTGAAATCAGAGGTATTCTTAGATGTATATTATCGTTAGAGTGTGTTTACAATATATACAATCAGATTGCTTAACATTAGGACAATCTCAGCTAACATCTAGGGATCTTTCCTAACTAATTACAGCTAAGTTTCCTTCTATAGGGCTAATAGACATAACATAAATAGGAGATCACGTTCACACTTAACTTTCCACATAGACGCTCCAAGGTTTGTCACTATTTTCATTAACACCATGGGAACTTATGGATTACATTGATGAAGTTGAACTGAACTTTAAGCTGCCTTTTATCATTGGATTATATATTGAATAGTAAATTCTGCCTAGTTTGGCATGTATCTTTGATGGTGAAAGGCTTCAGCACCAGTCAATTCAGATTATATGTCCATTTAATAGTACGTTGTATAATTGTAGTTACAGATGTGCTCGAGAGTGATGATGGAGAGATATTTGGTGCCTCTGCTCACTCAGATTATGGAATGCTTACTTTTCTTGTGTCTGATGGAGTTCCAGGACTTCAGGCATGTTTTTTGATATCTGTTCGTGTTTTTTTTCTCCTTTTCTTGTCTCAAGAGGATTTTATCCTGTTTCAAGATTCATAGTCAATTTGCTGACATTGTGATTGTGTAATCTTATTGTTCATTTGTTGTGGTAAACAGATTTGTAGGGAGAAATATGAGAAACCACAGGTCTGGGAAGATGTGATACACATTGATGGGTGAGTTAATAATTAATATGGAAGTTCGATAATTTAAAATGAAAGAATAGTGGGGTTTATGTGTTTTTGGATGCATTATTTTCCAAGCGAATATGTTCGGGCTGTATCTAGATTGATTAAAAGTGTTGTGAACTTTTAATGAGTGGAAATACTGTTCTATTCTCTTTTATCGATCTGAAGTTCTAGCATTTTATTTTATTATATATATATATATATATATATATATATATATATGCGCTGGGGAAAGACGTTTGGTTAAATGGATATTTTAAGTCTCTTTATCTCACATTGCAGGGCTTTCATAGTTAACATTGGGGATATGCTGGAACGGTGGACAAACTGTTTATTCAGGTAGTTTTTTTCTCTGCTGCTTGAGATTATATTTTTCAGATATTATACAGTAAAATTTATCCTCTGTTTAAAAACTTTTCTGAGTAATTTTTTTATGATTTTTTTTTCAATTTGTAATGATTTCTGTAATTTGTAGGTCAACACTGCACAGAGTGATGCCAGTGGGCCAGGAGCGCTATTCTGTAATGTTCTGTCAATAATCTGTTTGCTTCTCTTTGATTATATTTTCAACTTTTGCCTTAGAGTGTAGTGACGGATCTAAAATTGAAATGATTTTCGATGGGGGCAAATGTTTTTTTTTACCATTGTCAAAGTTGGGACCGAAATTTTAACAATTTTAGGATGCATACATACTATATTATAGAGTTTTTTGGCGTGGAAATGGGAGCTAGTACCCCACTACCCCTCCTAGACAAATACATCCCTGCTTGAATGTTGTTTAGGGTTTAGGTTAATAGTGTGTACTGATCTTATCAGTGCTTTGGTTCCACAGTGGCTTTTTTTTAGTGACTTGATGATGACTTACTTATTTCAAACTCTTGTGATTATCTATTAGGATTTACCTGGATGATATTCCTTATTGTCGTTTATTCTGGGATTTTTGTTAAATGTATCTAGCTGTGATTGAGCTAATCAATAGTTGTGTGTTGGTTTATTCACTGAATACTTTACTGTGTTATTGGATGAAAATATGTCCCTTAGAAAACTTTTAAGGTCCCATTGACGACTGTTTCATTTTTCTGTGCTGCAGTTGGCTTTCTTTTTTGACCCTAATTTAGACTTCGTGGTTGAATGTTTGGAGAGCTGTTGCAGTGAATCAAATCCCAAAAGGTATGCTGAATCCTTTCTGTTTTGTTATTTTTACCCACGTTGGATATGACTGGCAGAATATGTGAGACGGTTAGAGCTTTTGTATCAATGCTATAAAAATCAGACCGAACTGATCGGTCGAACAGGTGAACCGGTCACTGATCCGGTCTCGGTTTATCATTTAAACTTGCCTGCCAGCGAACCGGTATTAAATAGGTTAAAATCGGCAAATTGACCGATTCAACTAGTAAGCTGATAAACTAGACCGATTTTAAGTATTAAAAAAATTAAATAATTTGAAAATTAAATATTTTTGTATATTTATGTAACTTATATATTTATTTATTTATTTATTTATATTATTTTTAAATTACCGATTCGACCGATAAACCATAAATTTGACCAATGAATCAATCACTCAGTCTTTTTTTGATTCGATTATTGGTCCGATTCTGATAATACTGTTTTGTAGTCAAGCAAGTACTGGGTTTTAACTAATAATAACCTGTCTATGTATCCCCTAAAAAGCTCTTCTGAAGTTATAATGATTGGTTTTGGAAAGTTGTGTGCACTAGTTGTTTTTTCCTTCGCTATTAAGCTGAGTGCTGAAAGTTAGCTTTAAAGCTTCCTTGTTTTGACGGAACATGATTTTTGTTTGAAAAATATTTTTCATATTTTTAAATTTTATTTTCCGGAATCATAATCTATAATTTATAGTATTTCATACTCAAATATTTTAAAATGTAAAAAAAGTATAATTTTATATTTTAGATAAAAAATATTTTTGTTTGAAAAATGTTAAGAATAATTATTATTTTTCTAGTAATCTTCAAGTTATATTTTTGTTTACTTATTTTTTGTTAGTACCAAACATTGGAAAATCTGAAAAATATTTTTTCAAAAAATGAATTTTTCCAAACAAATAGTCTGAATCATAATTGGTGAAGCTTGGGCTTACGATTGTTACAAGTTAAACTTTGTTATTGCGTAATTCACAATGTCAGCTAAAATTTGCAGTTTTGACCTTACAAACCTGGGAATTGACATTATTTGCAGCCTCCAGTGTGGTTTACACTTAGGAATGAAAGTACAATAGTGCTACATTTTAGTTTGAAGATATGAATGAAACTGCCACTTTACGCAAGGACTGAATATGTGATGGTTGTGCCATTTTTTTAGCTTATTCATTGTCCTTGTTGGATGAAACAAAAATAATTAGGGTTTGTTTTGTCTGTTGCAGATTTCCCCCGATCCGCTCGGGAGACCACCTGAAAGAGCGGTATAGGCTTACATATGGCTATTCGGATTGAAGGCTTCAAACACGAAATGCTCTGTTGTAGGTATAAGTTGCTTTGTTGTACTCAATTCACATATTAAATTTGTCTTATTTTGATAACAGCAATTACATTTGGGTAGAACCAACTATTGAGCGAACCATTTCAAAACATACATACTCATACGCGAAATGCTCTGGACACTAGCTGTAGTATGGTTGAAGAAATTGTTGTGCTTTTCCTTTCTTGAGACTCTTTTTAAATAAACAAATTGTATAAATGCCAAATGCTGGCATGTTGTTTATATATGTGAATTTCGTTGCAATATTATTAGTTTATAGCAAGAAAATTAGTAAAAATTAATTGAAATATACGTGGCAAAGTTTTTCTATTTCAAACGGATAGAATTTATAAATTTGTTCTAAATACATATATACGTACATACATACTTATGTACGTTGATATATACATGCATATGTACATATGTGCATACATACCGATATACATTATCAAGTAATATGTAGAAAGAAAATTGAAATTTTTAGTATTTAAGGAACTAGATTAAAATATTGATTTATTTAAATTGGCATGTGTAATTTGGCAGATAACTTTCTCTTCTGTAAGGCACCAAATAATATCTATAAGATAATGTTGTTTAGAAAGAGGGATAAGGTAGGGGATGAGGGGTAAATTCTTAGTTGAGGACATATAAAAACGATTTCACCAACTGTTCATGAGGATACTTTAAAAAAAAAAAAAACCTTGGATAGGCTTTTTAAAAGTGACATTAAATCAGAGCTATTTATTTTGTGTGCAACATAGAACATATTTTCTAACATAACAGGTTAATGTTATGGAGAAAAAAAGTACATAAAAGTGAAACCCAAATATATGAGTAAAACGTAATCGATTAGTAAGTTTGGGTTGGTTTGGTTTTAATTTATGATAAAACTATTAAAACCGAGCAAGAAAAAGGGTTATAATGTTTGGTTTTTTGTGTAAGTTCGTTTGGTACAAAATTTATTAAAAATAAAATAAAATTGCTAACATGAATAAGTAATTAAAAGTAAGATTTGGTGGAATAAATTACATATTTTTAACACATATTGTATAAATTAATGGTGATTTTGTAGTGATGTGAAGCTTCAATTTTTTTTTCATTTAGCAATGTAATTGGAATAAAACTTAAAATTAAATCTTGGGTTATTTATAGGATATATAATAAATAATTATATAAATAAATTTGGAAAGTTGAAATTTTCATAATGAAATAAGTATGATTACTAAAGTGTATTAGAAATAATAATAACATAATTTTTTTGAGTCAACATAAAGAATTCATTCAATATCCAAAGATAAGCAATACAACAAGAAAATTAGGGCATCACAGTCCCATCCCCTAAGATCAGACGAGGAACGAGACTCACGAGTTAGAGCGTCAGCAACCCTATTCGCTGATCGATGAACAAAACAAAATTTAGAACTAGAAAACAACCTCATCAAAAGTTTACATTCCTCAACAATAGCCCCATAATATGTTCTATCTACTACGTTGTTGTTCAAATCGCTGAGCACTAGTTGAGCATCCAACTCAAAGATAACGTTTCCCCTGTAATAGGAACTTACCCATTTCATAGCTTCGTGAATGCTAGGTAATTCCACCAGCCTAGTCCACCAGTCTGGGTTCAAAAGTACCAATAGAATTCTTCGTGAAAACCCACACAACACACCCCCAAAATCATGCACCACCCTGGCACAAGTCACCATCCCCCTCTCTTCATCAATGGCGACATCTGTATTGAACTTTATCCAATCCTGTCTTGGCTTGCATCACTTCTCCTTCACTTCCTCGTAACAGCGGTCAGGATTACACCTCCCCTCTCCCCACCAAGGCTGACTCTCTAGTCTTCCCAAACTCTATTCGTAGTCGTAAAACCCCACTCGATCTCACGAAACCCCTCCAAACCTGGTCGTTTCTGTTATTCCATATGCACAACATCAGCGCTATAGCCTTACCACATAACTCCATACTCTCATTTACAAATAGAAACTTCAACTTCCTAAACAAAGTAGAACATCCCTGCTCCTCCCTTCAAACACCCCCCAAAAACCACCTCCAGCAATCATTCACCGTCCTACATTCAAACAAAATATGTGAAATCGATTTGATCTCATCTCTACAACCCAAAAATAACAACAATGGCAGCCACACACCTTTTGTCCCCAACCTTGCCAAAACTGGGACATAATCATTTAGTACAATCCACACAAACAACTTAACTTTAGGTGGAATTTTCAGGTTCCACAATCTCTTCTAAACCATTCTTTAATCCTCATCACCCCCTTCACCAACGACCATTAACTGATAGGGTGATCTAACAATATAGGATCCCTTACAATCAAAGCCCCAAAACACTTCGTCCTCCATCTCCAATCCACTTAGCTTAATTTTTGAAATCTTCCTACAATCACCACTATCACGAATTCCACCAATGCGGTCCTAATCCTAGGAGGGAGGAGGAGGGATGTAAGCTATGCATCCCTAAATACTTTAATGAATTTACCATTCCCCACTCGTAATCTCACTCCTTTTTTTCACAACCTCAACCAAGGCCATCAAACTTTACAAAAAAACTTGGGTTGTTACCACCTTCTGCCTCCAAAATGTTGCCATTCCAAAAAAACTTGGTTGTCATCACTCTCATCATTAGTGATTCTGGTGCAACCATCATCCGACACACCTGTTTCTAAGCATGGGCACATTAAATTCATGGAGTTTCCAAAACCCCATACCTCAAAGCCGCTTTCTTCTACACAATTTGACCAACTTTGCCACCTCAATCCCTCACCCTTATTACCACAACACCAGAACAAGTTCAACATCTTTTTGATCTTACTACGTAACCCTTTTGGCATCAAGAACACATTAAACACATAAATTGGAATACTCTGAGCTACTGCTTTAATAAACACTTCCCTGCCCGCTCTCGATACATGCCTCAATTTCCAGGCATTAATCCTCTTCCAAACCCTCTTCTTAATGTAGTCAAACGCCTCCCTTCAATTTTTCTCAACACTTATTGGAAGTCCTAAGTACACTTCTCTCCCTCACTCTTCCCCACCCTAAGTGTCTCACATACCCCACATCTATCACTGACAGTAGTATTAGAACTAAGGGAAATCAACGACTTATCAAAATTAATTTTTTTGACCAGACGACAACTCATATACTGCCAATACCCTACTAATTTCACTTGCTTCCCTCTTGCAGGCCTTACAGTAAAAGAAACCGTCAGTGAGACACTACAGGAGCTCCCCAAATCACTCTACACCCACTAATCTGACCAACGCTCTCGCTTTCTTTCAGAAGACCGGACAATCCCTTTGCATGTATTAAGAATAAATATGAGGGAATGGGATCCTCTTGCCTTAAGCCTCTTTGAGGAAAAATCGAACCCAAAAGTCCCTTTTCTGTCTTCATCCAGAATCTGACCGTAGATAGGCATTTGAAAACAAGGTCCAACCATTTATCCAAAAAGCCCATAATACTCATTACCATTCTAATATAATCCAATTCCACATGATCGTACGCTTTACTCATGTCCAACTTAAGAGCTGCCAATCCATTATTACCTTGACTTTTCCTTCTCATGAAATGTTGAATTTCAAAAGCAACAAAGCACCAGGGAAAATGTTCCTCGACCACTCATCCATCAAAACTCTATCCAACTTCTCCCTTACCCAACTCATGGTACCTCTCCCATTCTCCCAAGCAAACCCACACCCCTTTGTTTTTACCTCTTTAAGACTATAATCCTATACCACACTTTTAAAGCCATGCATCAATTTAGGCGGATATAAACACCCTCCTTCCTTTTCACAATCCCACATAATGTTATTAAAATCGCCTCCAACTATCCATGACATGTTACTCGAATTAGTCAACCACCTAAGTAAATTCCATGATTTATTTCTATCCATCCATGAAGGAAAGCAGTAGACCCACAAAACCTAAAGGGTGGCGTATTTTCTTTTTAATGAATTAATAAAGTTTTTGGAAAAGCCCAAAATGGAAACCTTTAAATCCTTTTTCCAAAGAATGGCCAACCTTCCTCTAAGACCAACTCTATTAACATAGAAAAATTAAAAAACCCCCAACTTCTTGAAAACCCAACTCACTCTCTCTTTTTTACACTTTGTTTCAAATAAGAAAATTAGATCCAATTTTTTTAAATGGACAATGTCCATTAGCACTGAATTGAGCGCGAGTTACCGACCCTATGACAATTCCAAAATAAGGAACTCTTTTTGATGGGCGAGCCTAGGGATCAGGATCCGCATTTAACCCCTTTTTTACCCCGATCTTCTCGGGCTTTTATTTTAACCCATCAGAATCACTACTCCCTTCTTTGGTTCCTTTAATAGAAGTTCTCCTTTTTGTATCCACCACAGTAGTCCCATCTTCCAACACCTCATTAACAATATTGTCCAACATAGCGGCTCCAGCTAGTTTTTTATTCTCCTAAGAAACCACTTTCTGCTGACACCTCTTTTTTGTACTTTCCTCATGAACGTCCACCCTGCCACAACTCCCAATCTCCACCTCCTCTTCTGACTTCCTTCTTCTTCCCCTCTCCTATGTCATCTTTGGTCATGTCCGCCACACCTCGACCTTCCTCCGTCTTTGGCTCCCCTAGTTCATTCCTCAATCATTTATTGAGCTTTCTGAGTGATTGTTTTGTTACTGCCGCTTTTGATAAAACACATAGTTTTTGTAATCAAAATCATACAACATTACACAAAAATGCTCACCATGGCTAATAAGTCCACTAATAGGGATGACAATTGAACCCAAAATCCACAGGAAACTCGTTCCCTATTTCCGTTTTGACTAGAGAATCCTCGATTTGACTGGTATAAAGATGAGGACAGGGATTCCCCAATTGGAAAAGTTGAGGACGAGGACAGGGATAGTATCCCCTCCATCCCCGCGGGGAGTCCCCGTCCCTGTCAGGTAATACCTATATCCATACTCGTTAACATACATTAATTATAAATTTATATTACATATATGTTATCATTATTATTATTATATATATATAATTTTTTTTAAAATATTGTATTCTAATTATTAAAATTTAAATTATATATATATATATATATATATATATATATATTTTATTTAGATATTTTTTGAAAAAAATTAACTTTTAGTATTAAAGCGGGTATCGGGATCCTCTTGAGGATCCTCGAGATATATATATGTATATATATATATATTTTATTTAGATATTTTTTCAAAAAAATTAACTTTTAGTATTAAAGCGGGTATCGGGATCCTCTTGAGGATCCTCGATACCCGATGGGAACATGGATGGTATCCATAATACCATCCCCAACAGGGACAGGAATGTGTTTGGGCTCGGGGTTTCGGGGACGGGGATGAGGATAGGGGTCCCCGAAGATCCTCGTCCCTATTGCCATCTCTATCCACAGATAAAACAGAAAGTGAGGAGCTTTTTGTATTTTCAATAAACTAAAAACCAGTCCCCTCTATCTTTCCTCAACTTCATGAATCTTTTTAAAGGTTTTTTAATGTTAACCTGTGTTCTCACCCTTACAAATTGCCTAAAATTTCCATCAAATTTCTTGGGTCACAGAATTCATAGCCCCCAAGAAAGTTCCTTACATATTTACAAATTCTTTTTGTCCAGAATCCTGCTGGTAATTCGTGAACCTGCATCTAAAAAGTTGTCAAGCAAATTTATATAGACCCAGCGTCCATCACCTTAGCCCCCAAGAAAGTTCCTTACCTCTTTGCAAATTCTTTTTGTCCAGAATCCTATTGGTAATTCGTGAACCTAGACCTAGAAAGTTGTCGTGCAAATTTACATAGACCCAACGTCCATCACCTTCTCTAATTTCTTCCATGCCAACATATGATTTTTGAACATACAAGGACCGCTCTTAATAATGCGCTTGAAGTCTAACTCATGAAAGAATTAAAACAAGATTTATTCCTTTCTCTTTGAGTACATAACCCTTTCCCAGGTTTCCATAAAATTGACAAAGTATCACACATTATCTCATAAGGGATTCTACTCTCAGTTAAAAATTCCCTATGCAAAATGGGGAAAAGATAATATCTTTCTCTCCATCCCCAACAAGTGTAAGGCTACTGCATGTTTTCTCCACCTTAAATAATAGGTTGTTTATTGTTATGGGACACACACTTCGGGTGGGATGAACCCTGAATAAAGATTACTCAGGGAAAAGAAAATAAATGGCCACAACTCGGACAAACGGATCTTACTTTTCACAGTTAGGAAGACCGACCTAAAAGTAGCAAGGAAGATAAATCGTCAAAAGATAAAAAGAATAAACTGTCATAAGATAGAAGAGAAATTAGGACCTGAGTTGATGTATAGTCTTATGATAGAATCTCACTTGAACAAAACCTCAGCTTTCACTTCCTCTCCCAAAAACACAAACTGACAATGCACTTTTTGTAATGTCAATCTTTAGTTTGTAGATAATAAAAACATAGATGTGTTAATAAAATGTGTTCATATTACAAAATAATTATAATATTTTTATAACAACTTGATGAGATTATGTAAAATTTTGATTCTCTCTAAAGGAAAAACTTAAAAGAAGTTATTCCTACATAAGGCTTTGGTGTTGGTAACCTAAGTTGTAAGACCTATTTTTGCAACCATTATTTTTAATAAATCTCATATTTAAAATGAATATTTAACCAAATCAAATATTAGATGAGGAAATAAAGATAATACATGCATGTCCATTATAAATACCAGCCCAAAACGTTTACAAACATCAAAATAAAAAATGCAGAAGCTGTAGTTTAGTTTGAAAACAAACTCAAACTAAAATGCATATATAAAATATGTACAAGTATATACAAGTACAAAATATTCAAAATCTCAAAATCTGGAGCCAAGACCTCTAGGATTTGATTGTACTAATCAGAGTCGACCACGAATCACTGAGTCCGGCAACTATGTACAATCTACACAATCATAATTAACATACATACACGTGAGTATTTTCCATACTCAGTAAGTGATTTTACACACTTACCAAAGTATTTAATGCATAAGTAATCGTTTATTATTATGATTTAAGTACATTATGCAATAGGGTAAACATCCCTATTTAATCCATTCTCAATTTTGTGTTCAATTTCTGATTTAAAATCTGTTCAGTCTATTTTACAGGTGGCATGATCGTACCATGTTAAGCACGAAGGTCGTGCTCATCAAACTATTCAAAATAGTTCAGGCACGACTTCAGCACAATGGCGTGCTGGTCAACACGAGGGTCATGCTGACTCTTAGAAATGCACAATTACATAACTGATTTTCACAACAACAAAACATAAATCAACCTCATAATATTCAAACCATAACTCATACATTACAGGTACCATATCTACAGTAATTATACTCCAAAACAACACATCATTTCTCAATTGATTTGCTATACAAACATAGCATACAACTAAAAGCATTCACAAAGGCTTAACGTCATAAGCACATCACTTATACACATAGCATTCCAATATCCATACATCAACCAATATGAATCAAATATGCATGAATGAATATGAAATGCAAATGAATGCCAATGCAATTAACATGTGAAATGCCCCAGGGTATTTCTTTTCTTTTCTCTTTTTCTTTACTTTTTCTTTTCTTTTCTTTTTCTTTTCTTTTTTATTTTTCCCTCGATCCCAGACCGCATCGATAGTTGGACATCGAGCCCAGCTCAGAATATCATCTGTCCTAGACCAACATCGAGGTGTCTCTTAGAATCATCCTCAAGCCTAGCCTAGGATATCACGGCCACATGTCACACAATGATAATGTAACACATAAATTAATGCAATTCATATGGCCACTCAAATCTCATATCCAATGCATAATCATACGTCATAATCAAATGGTATAGTATGTTGAACAACAAAGCAAATCATAAGCTTTCCATCTCATTCATAGTTCACAAGAACATGCATATAAATAAGGCATAAGCCAATAAGAGCATAACATACCATTATATCATCAATATCAATTAGTCATACAAACATGACATGTCATTAATCATAACCACATATCTCATTAATAGCATCCAAGCTCACATATAAACTCAATATAGCATTCATTTCAAACAAAGACACTCAAGTCCATTTAAAACACATTTTTACTACCATATCTTAACATATTTGCATCAATCTCAAGTATGATTAACCATACAAATACAAGACCTACAATAGTAAGTGTAAATGACACTTACCTCAATAATTTTCTGAAGTCTGCCTGAGCTTAACTCTGATCCAAAGATCGTATGACACCTCTTATACAAAAATCATTGCATAAGGCTTTCAATTAACTCATTCCATATATGTAAACTCAAACTACAGCCTTTGTTAATCAAACTCTCAAGTTCCTCTCCTGGGTTCAAATCAACTGAACCACTCCTTTTCATTCTATTTTTTGATTTAAGTGTTCTAGGTCATTCACAAGAGTGCAACTAAATTAATTCCAACTAACTAGCATCAATCAATAGCTAAATAATTCCTTTTCCATCATTTTCAAAAATTCTCACAACCTAAAACTCACTTGAATACTCAAAATTAATTTCACCAACTTACCTTAATGGTTTGACTTGGATCCTTATAAGAATTTCTGTTTATCCTTGCTCAATCACACCCTCTAGAGATTTTCTAGGGTTTTCTCTCAATATTTCTGCTCTGATCGTGCTGTGTTCAATAAAATAGTGTTTAGTCGTATTCTGTGTTAAACTCTGCCCAGTCGACACGAACTACAGCACGGGTCATGTTCGTGGTCGTGTCGTGCTTTCTAGCATGAGTTCCAGTTTGATCATGCACAAGATCATTCTGACATTTTTTCAGTACTTTTTTTATTTTTATTCCTATTCAATTCTGTTTTACTCTATCTTCCATATAGATCAATTCTATCATTTTCTAGGGCGTTACACAAATTATCTATAATTTGTACATTTGACTCTCGAATCACATGTGTTGGATCTGATCTGTATCTTCGAAGCATGCTGACGTGGAAAACATCATAAATCTGTACCAACTCTGATGGTAATGCTAATATATAAGCTAGTTGTCTGATTTGCTCTATAATTTCACATGGCCCTATATATCTCTAGCTTCTCTTTCCTTTGTTTTCAAATCCATTACACCCTTCCATAAAGAAACTTTCAAGAATGCTCTATCTCTAACCTGATACTCCATTTCTTTTCTATGTTTATCATAGTAGCTATTCTTTCAATCTTGAGTTGCTTTTAGTTTGCTTTTGATAATGTCGACTTTCTCTACTGTACTATAAACAAGATCAAGTCCTTCTAATATCTCAACGCCCTCTCTATTCTAATATATTAGGCATCTGTATTTTCTTCCATATAATTTATAAGGTGTCATTTTGATACTACTATGATATTGATATTTGTATGCAAATTCTATCAGTGGAATATATTGATACCACAATCCTTGAAAGCCAAGAACACATGCTCGTAACATCTTCTTTAGTGTCTGAATCATTCTCTCTGATTAACCATTTGTTTGAGGATGAAATGCAGTACTAAAATCCAACTTCATACCAAGTGCACTTTGCAAACCCAGCCAAAACTGAAAAGTAAACCTCAGATCTCTGTCTAATACGATAGATGTTAGCACCCCATGTAATCGTACTTCTCTCGTATATACAACTCTGTTCCCAATCTTATTGATAAGAAATGTGCTAACTTAACCGATAAAAAATAATCCATGTTGCTTCTTTCCCACTTTGGGTTCTTGATAACCCCGTCAAGAAAATCATAGTGATCATCTCACATTTACAGACTAAAATAGGTAATAGATATAAAATTCTTGTTGGTGTTTGTGCTCTACTTTAACTTATTGACATATCAAACATCTAGCTATAAACTCTACCAGTTCTTTCTTCATCTTTGGCCACTAATAGTTGTACTTCAATGTATGGTACATTTTTGTCATTCAGGATGCCTCACATATGCAGCATTATGTGATTCATCTAGAATCTACTGTCTAAGATTATCAATCTTGGGTACACATATCCTAGCTAGGCCCATACATCAGTAGCTTATCAACTAATTGAAATATTGTTTCAATTCCTTGATCAATCTTCTCAATGATCTTTAAAAACATCAAATATTTCTTTTCTGCTTCCTGTATTCTCTGTAGTATCAGTCTGACTTCTAATCTTGCAATTAACATTCCTGATGCCTATATCTCTAACTTTGAATTCATGCCTCTTAAGAGTATTTGTTCTGTCATCAGAGAAATTTTTAAGTTTGCACCACACTACTTGATTTTCTACTCAGAGCATCTGCAATTACATTTGTCTTTTCAGGATGATACTTTATTGTGCAATCATAATCATTTAATAATTTTAACCACTGTCTCTTCATCATATTTAATTCTTTCTATGTCATCAAATATTTTAGACTTTTATGATCTATAAATATTTGAAATATTTCTCCATACAGTTAATGACGCCAAAACTTCAATGCAAATACTACCATTGCCAGCTTTAAATCATGTAGCTGATAATTCAATTGATAAGGTCTTAACTATCTAGAAGCACAAGCTATCACTCTGCCATTTTGCAGAAGAACACAACCAAGTCCTTGATGTGAAGTATAACTATAAATCACCCTCTAGTACTTGATGGTATAGCAAATGGTTCAGACTTTGTACTGCCAAGACCAATGCTACCTTGTTGGCTTGGATAGTCTTTGAAGACATGACCTTGTTGACCATAATTAAAACATACCCCATTAACCGTGCTGCACTCTTTAAAATGACACCTTTGAGAATGCCAACATAATGGTCTTTGTTGTAAAAGAGTACTCTCATCTCTACCTTGACTCCTACCATATGTTTGTACTAGGGCACGTCCACCCCAAGAACTTGAAAATCCACCTCTACCCCAACAATAAGATGATGGAGTAAACACTGGTCATTTGTTTGGTTTACTAGACTTCGCATAGTGGATCTCTCTCTTCTGTTTATCTCTTTATTTTGATCTTCTTTTAGCAAATTCTCTGCTATGATGGATGTTTTTCTTAAATTAGTAGAATCATTCAAATCAGACTAATTAATTTGTTTTTGAATCTTTACATCTACAACATCCTCAAATTGTCTACACTTCTCTTTCTCTATAGGTATCAATGTTACTGCATAATGAGAAAGTTTTATAAATTTTACTTTGTATTCTGCCACAGTCATATTTCTTTATTTTGGAGCCAAAAAATCTATCTGTCCACCATCTCGATAAATCTCTGGCATATGTCTGCCTCTAAACTCTCTTAGGAAATCATCCCACATCAGTATACGAGGCTAGGCTGATGCACCTGGGACAGTCTCCACTAAAAATATGCATCACCTTAGAGAAGGGATATTGTATAATCTACTTTGTGTTGAGCAGAACACCTAATCATATTAAAGACTCTCTTTATTCTCTTTAACAAAGTTTCTGCCACTACAGGATCAAGTGTACCATGAAAGTCTACTGCTCCTAACTTCCTAAGCTCTTTAAAATTCTTTGTTCTAACTTTTATATCAAGTATACAACTCACTCTCTCCTCTCTCGTATTCTCATATCTAGGATTGGCAGGGTGATATGACCCTTCTATAGAACGTTTTGGCTCAATTGCACCCTCTCTCCTTAGTGAACTATAAGAATGTTTCATGTTTCCTATTTAATGAAAACATAGCAATTTTACATTTATGAACACATTTAGTAAATAATTACATCTCAATGATCGTCTCACTACTGTGATACTAAATTAAAACATGCTAATCTACTATTTTGATATCTCTTATAATAATAAACTAACTCTATTTTCTTGCTCAATCTTTGATGGAAATTTTTAGAATTTCATTTGGAACCCTAAAATGAGGAATTCTATAGTTAAAGATGTAAAATGAAAGTGTTTAGGTTTTTGAATAATAAGGAATCGAGTGAAGAAGGATTTTTATGAAAGGAACTTTATCCTTTACTTTTAAGATAAAAATCTTTTACTTAGTTTTCATTTAAGTACTTTCTCTTTCACTTTAACCATTTTAGTACCTTGTCTCTTGTTCTTTTTCTTCTCTCTCTAAAAAATAAATATCAATAATTAATCATGCTCTAATTATATGCATGTTAATAAAAACACCTGCCGATTTTAGGGTTACAAGTATGTTTTATCAGGTGTTTCATTCAATTTATTGTTTCTTTAATCCTTTGCACTCTAATTCTTTCTCTATTAAGTAAATTATTATAAGCTTTGTATTTAACTCTATTTATCTTTCTCCTCCATTCATTAAATAATTTAATGAGTGCACTATCTAATATACTCTAATGATATGCATATTTATACAATGAATGCAAATTTTCGGTTTCATGGTCTCTAAGCTTGAGATTTAACAATGGAGTTCTTTGCACAAGAGCATTTAGAGAGGAAATACACAGAGAATGTGAACATTTATTCATTCCAAATGTTTTTACTTGAGTTGGTGACCAAGGAATTGTCATACATGTAAGGTTGTAAATGAGTTTGACGTTTGACTCGTTTACAGCTCGTTCATGAGTGAACAAAATTTTAGGCTCGTTTATCCAAGTTTGAATGCTTAAGTACTTGGCTTGTAAACTCGTGAACATACTTGTTTAAAATGCTCGTTTTAGGTTCGTAAAAATACCCTTCAACAAACTCGTAAATTGTACAAAGATATACATTTTTATCAAATGTGGGTAAACAAAGTGTATACAAGGTAAATTTTATAACTATAAAGATGTATACAATATGAAGTCATGAACAATGTGTTAATCTATTTTAAATACATACAATGACAACTACAAATTTTTATTTGAATAAATAAATTCTAATGTCAAATATGTTAATTTGTTTTTGGTGAATTGAAAATTTATTTGTCATTATTAATTATAATGTTTAAATTACAATATGTTAGTATAAAACCACATAGTTTTATACAAAACAACATTGGTGTGAAACTAATTTATCTCACTTCGTCCTAATTCTAATTTTTTTAATCACATGATGTTATAAGATAGTCATCAACTATAAAACCCTAACTTTTCAATCATTATCAGATTGCTTTCTAACTTTCTATACTCTCACGACCACTGCTTTCTACTTCTAAACTCGCCGCTTGCCGCTGCCACTCTCTCGTCATCTAGCCGCTCTCTCGCCATCAAACAAAATCATATTTTAATTTTTATTTAGTCAAGCTCGGTAAAGCTTGTTAGTTCTCGAAACAAAATTTTGAGTTTGACAAAGAAGCTTGGCTCAACCTTGTAATCGTGAAATTTTAAACGAGCCGAGTTTGAATACTCTAAAACTCGACTGAGGTCGATTCTACTTGTTTACAGACCTACATACATGAAGTGTATGAAAGATAGAAACTTGATGCAAAAATGCATCCCTTCATTTCAAGTTTAATTGAGATACATATGACACGTACCGCCACCTGCTGTTAATATTAAAGTTTAAATTTTAAACGTGAGATGGGAAAATTGATTCTAAATAATCAATATAATATTAAAATTGGAGGATGTTCATGAAATACAAAATTTGTGACGTTAAGAACTATTAAATGATACTCCCTCTCAAATAGATTTGTAACTTGGGTTTATTAGGACAATTGAGAAACTAGTAGTTATTATATAATTTTATAATATTTTTTATTTAATAGTTATTTTAATTAGATAATAAATATTTTCATAAATAAATTTATATTAAAAAGATAAAAAATTTAATAATTTAATAAGGATAGAAATAACTTTTAAATAATAAAAAATATATAAAAAATAAAAAATCCACATATAGGAACAAAATTTAAAAATTTTTTCTATAAATTTGGTACAAAAGGAGCATTAAATAATATATTTTGGGATAAGATTAAACAAATAAAAAAATATAATTAAAATCCAATTAAAAATTTTGTCTATTAATCTGAAACATATAATTTACTGTTTTTATATCATTTCAAAATTTATCAGGATAATAAAATACTAAGATCTATATAAATACTTAGAGTTCAAAATAATAAAAACTAACTTTACGAACGAGTCAAATGTGAAATGCTTGAGAAGAAAAAAAAATTATCGTACAAGTTTTAATTTTGAAAAATAACAATGATCTTTGCTGCATTATTTCTGCTTTGTTTTCAATTCTTCGAAAATGGAACCCGTCATATTCCACAAAGGAAACCTTTCATTTTCAGGCTTAAAAAACGGCCGTGATCGACAAGCCGACTCCCATTCTTTTAGATTGCATAAAAATCCCTTAGAGATATCACCATATTGGTTTTAAGAAACAAACCGAAATCAAAAGGAAGATAAAGAAACAAACCGTAAGTTAAAAATATTCGAAAGAAAATTTGAGGGAAAGGGAAACTCAATAAAAGATAGTAACTAAACAAATCTTAAAGAATAAAACGGGAGGAAGTAAATTTTTTGAGGTAAAACTGGGAATAAACAACCAACAGTTTTTTCAAATGAAAATAATAAACACAATAAAATAGAGTAGAAAATAAAATAAAAATAGAATATAAAAAAATCTAAAAAATATCTCCGAGTAGTAGGCTAGTTTGAGGGTGCATGCTTAGGTGAGGATGTCTTTATTTATTGTTAGTGACAATGCCTTCATCAGCATTAGATTTGTGTAACTTTTCATCGTATCTATCTGTTTTTTCCTATAATTTTATAAATTTTGTGTAACTTAAAACTAAAAAAAATTATATCTTATAATACAGAAAAATAAAATATTACAAAATTTTAATACTTTTTAACAAAGATGAACAATGTTATTACAAGAGTCCTCGTTGAGAACACTTTTGAGCGTCCTCACTCAAGAATTTGTCTGATTTTGGTGTCAAAATCGGTCCGACATTGTTTTGATATGGTTGAGCTTAAAAATAGTCACAACGTGCGAAGTTCAGAGGTCCACTGCAACTTGGTAGTGTGGTGGGTTTGTCGTTTTAAGGTACGGGTAGTGTGTAGCAGTCAAATACTAGCAATTGATTTACACCTTTTGGAGTTTGGGTCCAGAAATGATGTTACTGTTGATAAGCTAACGTTTCAAATCCGACCAATTATATTATTATCTATGTTCTTAAATAAATATTATTTAGTTCTTGAATTCTTTGCCTCTAAGTTGAGAGCATTTTCTCTAACGCCCTAAAAGTTCTTGTTTCTCTTTTACACCAACCTATCATTCCCTTAATCAGTTATCAGATATTCTTTGCTATTTTTTCCTTTCTTTTATCGACATGTCAATTATTTACTAGTTAATCAAGTCTCATCATTTTGTTCACAGGGCAAAGGAAGGTATGGATGTTGATGGAGTGACAAATCAAGTGGCTAAAGTCCTTATCATGGAGGACGATGAAGAGGGGGAGGGTTTTGTCGTTCCCAAAATGGAGTTGCATAGCCCAGCTATAGACCTCCGATTTACTCTTGTGGGCTATTTTCTTACTGAGAGGTTCATCCGAGTGCACGAGATGAGTCAAATTATGGCTATGAATCGACGCCTGGGTAGGGCAGTTTTTGACCAGGAAATAGAGCCACAACTGTTCTTATTCCACTTCAAACACGAGGCTGATGTCCATCGTATTGCAGAGGGAGGCCCTTGGGCATATGAGAATCACTTGTTGTTATTTAAAACAATTACACCAGGAGATATTCCAACAGAGGTAGTGCTGAACCAGGTGACCCTGTGGGTGCAAGTCTATAATTTACCTCCTGGGTTTATGTCCGAGTGCGTGGCTAAAGGGATTCGAGGTAAGGTCAGAGAATTCTTAAAGTCTGATTCGAATAATTACAACAGACCATGGAGAAGCTATATAAGGATCCGAGTTAGTTTGGATGTCAGTAAGCCGTTGAAGAAGAGTATCAAGATATAGGAAGAAGGGGAAATTGGGAGACATTATAGTTACGGTATGAAAGACTACCTACATTTTGCTTTAGTTGTGGATTAATAGGACATGGGGAAAAGTTTTGCCATAAGCAATTCTAGAACGATGCAGGGGTAACTACTGTTAGCATAAGCCCTAGCACAATACATTGTTTATAACTTTTATTAATGAGTAATAAAATTATGAGGCATTATTTTATCACTTCATGTATTAACCTGTAGTATGTGTTTGATAAAATATCCAAGAATGTTGATTAAGTGCTTGAGGTATCAAGGTTGAGGACCTT
>CANYCX010733031.1:0-12665 GCA_948193385.1 Breynia disticha f. nivosa
ATATGTGTTGTGGTACGGATATGTTGTACAAAATGAGTTCTTAGGAACTAAATAGGTAAACCTTGATGGTTGTGTGGAAATTGTTATGTTTTACATATAAATGATTGATTCTTGTATGAAATGTGTGTTCTTGATGAAAAAGGGAAATGAATTGGGAGTTGGTAAGTGCATAAGTGTGTGTTATGTATGGTTATGCTTACTAAAATAATTGGGTTCTTGTGTATGTTTAGGTGTAGGAATGAATCTTAATTGTGGTAGGTTTGTGATTGTTTTGAGAAAAGAATGACACATGTTTAATGTCTACATTATGAGGAATATGTTCTTGAGAATCAATTATGTGGAATATGGATATATGAACTAAGGTTAATTTGTATGTGGTTCATGCTTGATGCTCATTGTCAGTTGTGTGGCTAAGGCATTGGGAATGATTATTGTCATTCATTTTATGTTGTGTGGCATTTTATAAGCATTTTGCATGAATTATGAATTGAGGGGTAAGTTGCCCATACATGCGCGGAAGATGAGTGGAGTCTCTCTTCTTATAAAAAAAAGGGTAAGTTGCCTATATGCACAAAGAGATTGAGTGTAGTCTCTCTCTTAAATTGAGGGGTAAGTTGCCCAAAGTAGTGGGGATCGAGTGGAGTCTCTCCCTTGCAAAATTAAGGCTCCAGAGCAACGCATTGTGTGACTTCATTAGTTTTTGCATAATGCATTCATTCATTTACTTATTGTTAATGTAGATTGAGAACTTGGAATGCTAATGGTATGGTTGATGATATACGTAGGTATATATATATATATGTGTGCAAGTTATGGAAACCCAATGAGGTGAAGTGCGATTATGAAATGAAATGGTTCACATGCGATGAAAATATTATGATATGTGGGAAATGTGTTATGAATAATGTTGGTAAATGGTATGGTACCTTAATTTATATGGTTGTATTTGATGGTCGTAAGTTGTACAAATGACTGGAATAGGTTGTTGGAATGATGAATGAGAATTGAACTTTTGAAAATGACTTGATTATGTGGAATGAGCTTTGAAGTTTGTTAAGAAAGTAATGGTCTAATTTGTGTTGTTTTATTTGTGAGGTTGAATGATTTAAATGCACTTTTGTCTTCTGGACAGTAGGGGAAACGTTCTGGGAACGGCCACTGTGGCCGTTTTTGTTGTGGAGTGTCGTCTGGCAGGGCAAACGGCCATGGAACGGCCAGTGTGCTTGTTTCCCTTGCCTGTTTCCCCTGTTCTGGCCTACAAAAGATCACTAAATGCTATGTTTTGAGTTGTTTGTTTTGTGTGTGATTAATAAACCTAATCTATAGTGAAATTGGAGGAGATTAGGCCGCGGAGGCCGAAGTTCCCCTGCGCATTACAACTTAATAACATATAAGGATCGCTTACTGAGTATTTTCAATACTCACCTTCTATTTTACTGTATAAATATGTGCAGACTGACAGGTATCAGGGACGGGACTACTTGATCGACGAGGCTAGCGGTGCGGTACTGAAGGTCGAGCTGATAGGGTTTTGGTTGTATGGATTTACATGCATGTATACTTTATCGTTTATGAAAATGTTGTAAGGGCATGTAAACTGTTTTCGTACTTCCGCATTTACAAAAATTATTAGTTGATGGTTACTTTGATTTATATTATATAACTTATGTTTTTAAGAAAAAAAAATATAGTGCGTTTTCAGCATTTAAAAGAAAATGAATTGCTTTCAAAAAAAAAAAAAAAAAGAAAATGAATTTCGTAAAAATTTGGCGTCACAGTTTGCTTAACCGTTTTGTCTTTATTCAGCGCAAAATCAGCTTTTGCCAGTAGTGGAAACGGTTTAGGGAACGGTGTGAATGAGTAGTAATTGACATTGGCCCCCACATATTGACATGAATCAAATCAAATATAGCAGTAGAAATGGACTGACTAATAGGAAAACTACGACGTTTTTGCTTCGCAAAATAACAAAAATAATAAGAAGAGGAATGATCATTCCGAATGTCTGGACGTGCCTCGGATAGAAGTTGTAGCTTTTTTCTAGAAAGATGGCCTAATCTGTTGTGCTAGATATTGTTCTTTGTAGAAGCTACTGAAGAAATCTTGGAAGGAAAATGAAAATGATAAAGGCCATTGATCATTTTAGCTAGTCCAATCATCTCCGTGTCCAAAAGGGCCTAAACCAAACAATGTGTGACTGGGACAACAGAGTTGTCAGAAAGATTAACATGAACTCCATTAACCACTTTGACTTCTTTAAGCCAAGTAAAACAACAAGTAACGTGATTAGAAGCCCCACTGCCAACTATCCACGAAAGATTTGTTGTATCTTGAACTCCTGGGGCTAGCATGGATGCTAAGATAGAATGAATCTATGATATTGCTGGATCGACATTTCTAGAAGATGGAAATTGTGGTGTAGGCAAAATGCATGCACTAGGATTAGGTGCACACAAACCAAAAACTATATCTGCAGAAGAAAGATTAGCACTTGTAGAAAGATAAAAAGATTTTGTAGCATTAGTTCTTGGCTTGAAACCAACTTGAAATCCATCTTTCTTGTAACATTTCATTTGTGTGGCTAGATGTATTACAGAAAACAGAATAAGATCGCCGCTTATTATTGAACCTGCCTCCTTGATTAAACCTTCCACTGCCTCTAGGATTATCGCCTCTAGAATTAAAGAACACAGCTGGTTCAGAAGAGACTGGCAAAACTAAACTAAGTTCTCTTTCCTGTTGTAACACCATAGAAAATACATCAGAAATATAAGACAAAGGCTTCAATAACATGATCATAATTTCGATAGGTACGCATTAGCAAGATTCCTTCATATGAACAATTCAATTCTGTAGAAGGAATAGGTTTAAGAATCTCTAACTCATTCCATAGAATTTTGAGTTGGGTAAAGTATTCTGTGACTATTAATGAACCTTGCTTGAACACAAAAGTTTCCTCTTGTAAGACGACAGTTCTAAAACATCATGATGAGAAAATCTTTTGCTAAGATCTAACCAAACTTCTCGAGCATTATCGATCCACAAAACGCCATGTCGAATTGCAGTTGAGACTGAACTCTGAATCCATGTGAGAACTAGCGTGTTGTAACGATCCCATGCTGAGAATAAAGAATTAGTTGCAGGAGGTTTTACAAGAGATCCATCAACAAATCCTTGTCTATTCTTCATCATAATCATCGATCTACTCCATGAATAATAATTTGATTCAGTTAAAATCATAGTAACAAGTTGCAAAGCTGAATTTTTGCCTGGGTGAATATAGTAACGGTTGTAAATTTGTTCTTCTATGCGTATGACAGCATGATTTGCCATAAGAATTCAAGATTTCAAGAACTTCAGATACAGATAGTAGAGACAAGAATAGAAGAGGTAGAAGATACAGAGATTCAGATAAAGAGAGAAAGAAAAAGGAGAAAAAGGAGAAGATACAGAGATTCTAGAACATTAGCAGCTAAAATTCTAGGCGGGAAAGTTTGTTAAGTTAACCAAGGCATAACAGAAGTGTATTCCTGATTAAATCCTAACCAACTCCTCTACTTAAGTCGATACATTCATATCTTGTGAATGAGGGAGGGGTCAAGGAGCATTGTGTCATTGTCTCCTCAAGAACCCTCACTATCCTTCCCGATTATATTCTTTCTTCATAGCTTCAAATTGGCACCTACTCAAATTTCGCCTCTCCTTCCACAAAATAACTAATGATACATAATTTTTACACATCACACTCTACAACTACCCATCAAAGATAAGCGATAAGTATTAAAATGTATACAAAAGGCATCCCTATCACTTTCTATGATCCTCCAATTACTCAAATTCCAACATTTTAATTTCCCTCTCTTCTCCTCTTTAGTTTGACAAGCAAGACCAATGATTGATGGGTTTGTGCTTTTTTTACAATGTGGGTTCGTCCATTAAGAGACGTTCTTTTCTTTTCTTTTTTCACTTTTCTTGTTAAGCCTCAGAATACATGTACTTTAGTTCATGATGATATCACATTTTCTGAACTGGAAATAGACAGGCAATGAAAAAAAAAAAAACGAAAAGGAAATGAAAAGATGGTGACATTATTGCATGACTATCATGTGTTTATGGGGTCCACAAATAAAACGTGTTTCAACATAAAAGAAACAAATATGATTTTATTATTATTTAAAAAAATATAGAGTTGGTTGTAAAGAGCCTTATAAGAATGTTAATGTAATTTGACTTTTTTAGTTGATTTTTTTTATTTAATTTAAATTTAACAAAAATTATAAGAGTTTTATTGGAGTTTCTTGATAATTACTTTTTATATTATAGTATGATTAATTTCTTTTCAGATAATAAAATTTTTCTTCTTTATAAGCATTAATTAGTGGGTTGCCGCATACAATGCCAAACTGAGGGTCAAATTACACATAACATTTTTAAATTATCATTTTTCATATATGTCATCTTAAGAAACAAATTTAAAAAATGTGATCTTTAATGATTCTAATCCCTATATTGCTAAATATAAGCTTTTTTTACATTTTTCTATGAGTTGTCACCTTATGCTCAACTTGTAGTAGAAAAATAAAGATGACAACAAGTTCACAAAACGTTAAACAAAATATTAAAAAAATAAATAGTCAAACCCTAATTCCCAAATTTGTAATGTCTACCGCCGTCAAATTCCTTCAAATTGAATACAGGAACAAAAGTTGACTAAAAACTAACAAAAAATTGACTACAAAGATAACTACAAGTTGACAATAGCTTAACTAATAAAATTCTATTTTTCAAAAAATAAAATAAAATGATCATGCCCAAAACTTTATGCTCCTAATTCTAACTGCACATCATTCATCTTGCTTTAGAAAAATAATAAATAAAATAATCTTAAGGACTCTTGTTTAAATTTTGTAAATTAAGAGAATTCCTTATAAAGACAACAATTAAGAAATTTGAAAACTTATCTACAATTTTTGTAATTACAAGATATGAAATGTAAAAATGCAATCAACCTCTCAAATCTGACAAGCAAGTCATCGCTCGAGCAATATTCTATTGTTAATTTTCAACATAACCTGCATCTTTATTATCTATGTTATTGTTGGAACCAATCAACCTCTCCGGAACCAAGGATAGCAATTTTTTCCCAACGAAAAATCTCTAAAACTCTCCATCACAATCTCTTTCCTGCGCCAAAGTCTCAAATGACAATGACAGTCTACCTTCCTCTTCTTGCTGGAAACAAAAATCAAAGGAGAGAAAGCAAGAGATTATTCGACTGCGAGAAGAGTTCAAACAGGCTGAAGATGAAGCAAATCGCAATTTATTTTTCGAAATGGCGCAGTGCAAGTATTATTTCATCGATAGTTTGGGAACCAAGGAGAAATAAGACCAACAGCACGACCAACGAGAATGACAACGGAAAAGAGGAGGCAAGAAACTGAAAAGGAAAGTATATTAAATTGAAAAACAGAACAGAAAGTGTAATTTGACCATCCCGCAAATATCTGTTGAAAATCCATAACACAGCATGTCCTTTGTTCAGAAGTGTAAGTAGAGGATAGCTTGAATTCTGATCGTGGAACCTTCTAGTCTCTCTCTTTTGGAAGCAGTAGAAAGAGGAGCAACTAAAGAAGAAAGATGAGTGTGTGAGAGTAAAAGATTATTTGAGTATGTTTAAATAAATGTAGTATTTGTGAAAAACGTTTGTCAAACGTGTTAAAATAAGAAAGATTTTAATTCAGATGAGAAAATAAGAAAAAAACCCTTTTAAGGTGGCAGATCATGTCCTTTGTTCCAAACCATCTAATCTATCAAATGCATTCATTTGGCTCATTATTAACCCTTCTCTTTCTCTTCGTTTACACCACCCACCATGCCACCAAATACATTATTAAGTCTGACACTTCTCTAGTCATCATACTTACAAGGATCTCCACTTCTCTTTCTTCTTCATCTTCCCAGTTCATTTTTTATTTCTATTATCTGTTTCATTACTCATTTTCTTATATTTTAATGGAAAATTTTCATCATACTTGAAATTTCACATATGATATAAGAATCACTCTCTATTTTCCATAAAATAAGTAAAACTTCAAGATTTGCTTCCTCTAAAAACAATTAAGTTTACGTACTTATGGTTTTTACTTTTAATTTTTGTTTTATCTTTCTATTTTGTACTTATTTTTTTAAAATTTTTTATGTTAGCAAAAAAGGACAAGAAGTCATTTATATCTCCTCTTGTCTTTAAAGTAAAATTTATAAAATTTATTTAATATTTTGCATCGAGAATGAATCGGTTGGTGTAAAAATTACCTTTATTTTTTTTGAATATATTTTAATAATTATGTCTATTTAATTTTACTTATTATATTTTTTATCCCTAAATCTATTTTGTTGTGTGTGTAATGCCCTGAAAATTGATAGAATTAATTTATTTAGAAAATAGATTAAAAAAGGATCGAATAGAAAAGAAATCAGAAAAGTGCAAAAAACAGAAGATGAGCACGGGCACGAGCACAACCGTGCTGATGGGCGTGCTCATCATTCCAGAAACTGATCAACATGATCTCGTGCAAGACCTGATTGGAACTCGTGCTGAAAAAGCACAGCACGACTTGGAGCACGACCTATGCCAGAGGTCGAGTCGACTGGGCAAATTTTAAGCAGTAATTGATTAAACACTGTTTCACTCGTTTTGAAGAGCAAATACAGAGCAAAACTTGAAAGAAAAGCTGGAGAAGCCCTAAAATGTCTGGAGGAAGTGTTTCAACAAAGAAGAACTCAAATTCTTGCAATCGTGGAGCAAATTTCACTAAGGTAAGGATGGTTAGGTTGAGCGAAGTTCATGTATTTGATAGTGTTAAGGTTACTGTGAATAGAAATAGGAGAAGATCACCATGGATTTTATTGTGGTTTTACCAGGGATGTTTAGAAGTCACGATGCTATTTCGGTGATAGTTGATAGACTGAAGAAATCAGAACATTTCTTAGCTATCTGACAAGATGATACGTTAGATAAGCTGGCTAGCCTGTACGTGGCTAAGATTGTGAGATTGCATAGAGTTCCAATTTCTATTGTGTCTGATCGTGATCATAGGTTTACATCGTAATTCTGGCAGAGTTTAGAGGATGCGATGGGTACCAGATTAAGGTAGTACAACTTTTCATCTACAGACTGACAGACAATCTAAGAGGACGATTCACACGATCGAGGATATGATGTGAGCTTTTTTTTAAGTTTGGACGTAATTGGGATGATCATTTTCCTTTGATTGAATTTGTGTACAATAACAGTTATTATTATAGTATCAGGATGTCACCTTACGAGGCTTTATACAGGAAACGGTACCAGAGACCAACGTACTGGGATATTGAGTGTTTACGACAGATAGAGGGACCAGAGTTGGTTCAGTAAACTCTTGAAAATGTTAATGTTGTGAAAAGATGTATGCACACAGCTCAGGATCGTCAAAAGAGTTATTTCGATAGACATCATCGGGAGATAGAGTATGATGTTAGAGATAGAGTATTCTTACGAGTTTCTCCCTAGAGAGGTGTTTTAGATTCGGGCGATGAGGAAAGTTGAGTCCTAGGTATATCGGACCGTATGAGGTTATTGAGAGACTGGGACTACTTACGTATTGATTGTGGTTACCAGAGGAGTTGTCCTGACTTCACGATGTATTTCACGTATCTATGTTAAGACGGTACCGATCTGATCCTAGTCATGTGTTAAGGACTCTAAAGTTGGAGATATCTGAGGATTTGTCTTATAAGAAGAGCCTGTTCAGATTCTGGATAGGCAGATGCAACAGTTACAGAATCGAGAGATTCTTAAGGTACTAGTGAAATGGAGTTTCCATTTTCCAAAGGAAGCTACCTGGGAATTCAAGAGTGATATGCAACAACAGTATCCATATATGTTTCCAAACACAGAGTCAGAGGCTGGAGGTGCATTCGGATTCTAAACTCTGATGTTAAGGTCATGTTTACGGTATATAGGTGAAGTTATATTGTTGTTATAGCTGTTGTAAACTGCTAATTTCTAGCTTATAGTGTTTAAGGGTATGGTTTATTAACTTAAGAGTACTTAAGTTAGTTAGAAATGACTGTGATTTAATTCGATTCAAATTTTGCAGACAAAATTTCCTATGTGAGAGTTGTAATGCCCTGGAAATTGATAGAATTAATCTATTTGGAAAATAGGTTAAAAACAGAATCAAATAGAAAAGAAATAAAAAAATGTGCAAAAAACAGAAGATGAGCATGGACACGAGCACGACCGTGCTGATCGGCATGCTCATCATTCTAGAAATTGATTAGCATGATCTCGTACACGGCCTGATTGGAACTTGTGCTGAAAAAGCACGACACGACTTGGAGCACGACCCGTGCGAGAGGTCGTGTCGACTGGGCAAATTTTAAGCAGTAACCGACTAAACCCTGTTTCATTCATTTTGAAGAGCAAATACAGAGCAAAACTTGAAAGAAAAGCTGGAGAAACCCTAAAACGTATGAAGGAAGTGTTTCAATAAAGAAGAACTCAAATTCTTGCAACCTTGGAGCAAATTTCACTAAGGAAATGATGGTTCTTCTTAGGTTGAGTGAAGTTCTTGTATTTGAGAGTGTTTGTGACTACCAAATTTAATTCCTAATTATTTTAATTTATTCTAAAACATGGATTTTTTTTAAAATAAACAATGTTCAAATAAATAATGTATACATGCGCATGTGGATTAACAAAAGTATCATACAATAAATAGAATAACTTATGCAAACTATGAGAAATACAATTCTCATGTAATCCCAAAAATGCAACCTATGTTTATTTTAAAATGTGCTCCGCTGACCTAGCTCGTGGAAACCCTCCCAAACCTGCACACGACACAATCAAACTTTTCTAATGTGAGTAATTTTCATTACTCAGTCAGTGTACGACAACACTTAGCAAGGTAGCTAATGCATAAGTACTTCGTTCATTTTAGTGTTTTACGTACATTATGCGATAGGGCAATCATCCCTATTTAATCCCTATTCATTCTGCTCTTTATTTGCATTTTTAGGCTATTTCTTAAGTGGGAACGGTCTGTAAAACGGCCTACCTAAAACTTTTCCAAAACCGTTTGGTCCTGCACAAATTTCTCTGGAACTGAAATGGTTTGCAGAACGGTTTATGCAAACCATTTTGGAAACTGTTTGCCCCTTCATAGAAGTCCCTAGAAGTGGAACGGGTAGGTGAACAGTTTACACAACCCGTTCCCTAAACCATTTTTCCCTACTTCTAGCAATTCACAACACCTTTCACAGCAGTAATTTAACACAAACAACATTCAACCCCTAAACATTCAACACTACATCAGCCAAGCCACATTAACTCAACCTAATCATTCCATTTATATCAAATCACAACCGGAACATCCTTAAACACACTGTGTTCAACTTAACCATATAACAAATGCTGACACACGCATATCCATTTACATTTTTCCATATTCCCATTCGTTTAACTCAACACGCAAACATAACACACAAGGTTTCCTACTCAAAATCCATAAGCGCATACACATAACTCTTCGTGCACCTTTTTAAATGTTCCTCATTCCATAACCATACAATGAGTAAATACATATCATCACTCAAACAAAGGGGTACAAGCACATATTTTTAGCAATTTCCCATATATATATTCACACACATTCATGACATCATTCCTCCATACTCAGCATACAAGATGCAACACAATACAAGAATGAATGTGATATGATATGCCAATGTCAATGCTTATGGAATTCACATGCGAAATGACCCGAGTTCCAACAATACTTTCGGCCAGAGAGCTCTTGCTCTCTATTCTTTTCTTGAGAGATCTCTCTCTACTCAAATGTGGGCAACTACCCTTTTTATCATTTTTCTTAGAGCTCTCACTCTTTTAGTCATTTGGGCAACTCCCTTTTTTGACTTTCTAGAGCTCTCGCTCTTTCTAATAATTGGGAAATCCATTTTTTTTTCTCATTTTCACATGAACACAGCATTATACTCATGCAATGTCATCATAAAATGAATGCAAATCAATGTTTACATTCGTCACATCTCATGCCTCATACATCATATTGACAAGAACTCTCTCATAAGGATATATCAAAATTCATATTTGCAAATTTCCATTTCATATGAATATAAGCGAGTTCATCATTCATGAGAATAACCATTCCATCATACTTAATCTCATCATAAGCATATCCATAACATAATAATTGCATCCTAAGTAAGCATGGCTTACTGAATCATCTCATTATTCAGGAGTAAGAACATATCGTACCATCACATTTCCATCTAAGCATTTCAATAAACCCACCAATAAGCAATAACATCAAACTCACATAAAAAAGGCAAGAACACAGTCATGCCACAACATTGTTTCATACAAGCATCACTCGCAAGCATTTATTTTTTTTCAAGTTCATCATTCACATAGGCGCACATCAAATCCTCATCATTATCATCACACTCGCATAACAAATCATCAAAACATATCTCAACACATTTATTCCCTTAAAAGCATCCATACCAAGACACAACACACTTAAGAAATTGCACAGTATCTTTTCCACACAATCATTCAAAACAACCAAGCAAACTCATAACCAAGCCGAACAAATCCCTTTTTAACGATCAAGTGCCACTACCATTTAAACAAGTCCATAATTTATCGGGTATGCTTAACCTGTACAAATACAAAACCTACAATGGTAAGTGTAGACACTTACCTTGAACTCCGCATATTAGCTTGCTCGACGCTCACTTCAGCTCCGATTTTGATTTTGGTCCCTAAAATATTTTACACACACAATTTCTCATCAATCACAACATAAATAGCTACTCTTTTATCATAATATTTTAAGGCTTCCAACCTTCCCATTTCATCTTTTTTTCATTAATTTACGTTTTCTCATCAATTTTATTTATGAATTAAATTCTCAAATAGCTGCAGTCACAAATTTTCAACTTTAACAATAATCACTATTATTCATTTATAACACATTTGTTTCTAACTCATAAAGAAAACGACAATAGTCCTTAATTAATAACATTTATGATTAATCACAAATCTCAATTCTCACAATTTAGCTCCCTCTAAAACAATTCCTTAGTTTCCCTCCCTTAGTTTGTAATTTATGATTAAATTACAATTAAATCTTTACCATGCATTACAAAATTTTAGTTTCATCTTAGCACCTTAAATTCCACCAAGCTTAACCGAAAAACGGCAATAGCCCCCTTTTAACTTAGACTTCCCAACTAAATCAATTTTCTCAATCCTCAACAAACTTTAGGGCTCGTTTGATAAAACTAAAATTTAAGTACTGAATTTTAAGTACTGAATGCTTAATCTATTAATAAATTCTATTAATTAAACTGAAAATTATGTGTATGCTTATAATGTGTGTATGATGCGTGGTCGGGGATTAAGTACGCGTGGTCACAGCGACTGTGCATACTTAGCTTCCACCACATGTGGATTTCTATTTTCCTGCACAAAAACTCACAAAAACCAACCATACACATAAATCAACACTCCACACCATTAATTAACCTCCTAATCCCCTTCTTAACCAATATAAATCATTTAGCTACACATCTAATTGCATACAATCAATCCATGATCATTTAACTATGTCTTAACATACTTAATCCACTCTCAATGGCATTCACTCATAAATTCCTTTAAACATAATAATACATATATGCACATTCATATGACATAGTTGTCACTACACCCTCAACTCATGCCATATTTAACAAACATAACAAGATCATCACCCAATGTTATAAACATGGTATCTACCCCTTCATTCACACATAATCAAATATGATCACATTATTAGGCCCTTTTATTCAACATCATACACACATTATAAGCATACACATACTATTACACTATCAACTCAAAATCATCCTTCCCATACCATTTGCACAACATTTCTTAGCACCTTCGCATTTGTGATCATAACAATTAATTCCATCATATACGAAATTTGCAATCCATACCACTACTTTTAGTAAGCATACTCAACAAACCACTCAAGTATAATTATTTCATAATCACATAAGCAAATTCATGCCATAGGTTCATAAAGAATAAATCATATGCAATGTGATAAATGCGAATGCATGTTATCCAATGCATTCCTAAACATGATCACTCGGGATCCCATTTTGTTTTAAATTTATGCCCTATTTTGACCATAAGATTAACATTTGCAAACGGGCCTTTTGGTCGGGAGTATGTGGTTATAAAATTGGATCCATATTTACACCCTTAATTGGCCTTAATTTTGCCCTTACTTGGCTTGACACATTCGTACGCACGTCTGTGTACTGAATATTTAACCACTGTGCCCGGTGTAGCATTTTGTCATATAATACCCGTAATATTTATGTAGAAGCCTGTAAGACCCCTAACCCATCTCCTGTGTGCTTGGAAATTCCCCATCTCACCCAGGCAGGTTGTTGATATATCCAGTTAGTGTAAGCCCTAGCCCAATGCATTGTTTGTAACTTTTATTATTGAGTAATAAAATTATGAGGCATTATTTTATCATATCATGTATTGACCTGTGGTATGTGTTTGATAAAATATCCAAGAATGTTAATTAAGCACTTGA
>CANYCX010733285.1:0-10119 GCA_948193385.1 Breynia disticha f. nivosa
CATGACCGAAAATATTCACAACAAATATTTAACTCAAATATTTAGTCAAAAAGTTTAACCTAAATAATTATAGTTTTTTTACTATTTACATTAAATGATAAGTGAAGTATAATAGATACAATAATAAGTAATAATTATACAGAAGAACATCTTTTAAACTTGTTTTTACCAAAATATCATACAATATTTAACTTCATCTAAAATGAAATATTTTATATTCTAATTATCTGAAATACATGTTAAATTTTATAACTATTTAAAATAATATGTGCTTTTTAATAGCAAGTATGATATTTAAAAAAAAAGAATGTGTAAAAAAAATTCAAATGACATGCATGTTTTAAGTAATTTTGAGTTTAAAATTACTATATTTATATAATTGTGTATCTCTTAGTTACTAGAGTATCTAAAATGAAAAATTATCTAACTTTTCTATTTGTTTTCAAAAGTTTCATTATTTTTAATTTAATTTATCACACGTTTTCAAGTCTTACTTTCATAAAATAAACAATGAAATTTTATAAAAATTAAAAAATTCTGAAAACTAAGAAATGTGTCTTGGATAATTATTTTTGTTTATACTTTAATAATTATTTTTATTTATTCTATATATTTTTTTCTATATTTCATCTTAATAATAATAGTATTGTTATTATTACTCTTGTCGTCTTTATCATCATTGTTGTTATTAAAAAATTATTATTGTAATTATAACAATGAAATTTTAAAAATATATAACATATTCCAATGAAATTTGTTTGAATTTTTTTTCTTCTTAATTTTCCAACAACCTTCTTCGCCACAAATTTTTCGACGAATCTCGTCAAAAAATATACATATTTCAATAGAATTCGTCAAAATCAAATAGTAAAAAAAATATATTTTCTAGTGTTAGAAAAAACAAGAAGCTAAGCCCCAAGCATTATAGAACTTACAAACTCATAAAAAAAAAGAGTAAAGTATTCTAAAGGGAAGCATGATCCATCCAACCTCTCATATCTCCTTACTTAAGAAGAAGATAAGAGCTCCAAATGAGGTTCTTATACAGCTGCCATTGGTTCTGTAGTTTCTGTTGACAAAAAGTAAGTGTTCTACTTCATTAGCTATGTACCTCTTCTTTTTATTCTACCTCATCTTTTTCTCTTGTAAATGTCTTATCTATTCTTGGGTTGAATTAATTTCTTAGGGAAATTTAAAGTTATAAGACATAAATTTAGTTTTAATACACTAATTAGACAGCAAAATTAAATAATTAGAGCTAAACTAGAGTTGTGTGTGTGACTTTGCCATAAACCTATATATAAATTATAGTAGTAACATTTACTTGTCCTCTGCCCTTGACGTAGGTCGCGTTGATCGAATCACGTAAATTTTTATGTGTTCTCTTGTTTATGCATTACCTATATCGCATATATTCCTCATCTATTTTTATGATTTTTTCAGCTTTATCTTAGATTTCTTTGTAATCAAATTAGCACTGTTAAAAGGATCTTTACAATTTGAGTTTAACAATTTCAAAAATATAACCAAATTTATGCCATTAACTGTGATGGATTTATAAATTTCTGCCACCACCTTGGTTGAAGTCTGCTTGGTAGAATCCGATCAAGGCGGTCTTGCGTGATAAAAGAAAATTGACGACTATTTTAACCCCTCGTTTTTGTTAAAGTCCATGAGACTGCATATGCGTATGTAGCTTTATGAACGATACAAGTTATTGAACTTTTTAAGACAAAACTAATTAACTTTTATAAGACTCACAATCTATATTATTATAAATCACTTAATATTCTTCAACTTATTCGATGTACGATACATTCCAAATAGTTTTAAATCGTAAAATTTGATTGATATCGCTTAGCTTAATTAAAGATAGAGATACAACAAAAACTTGCTAATAATGGATCTTCATTGATCGTTTCTATCAGGTTCAGGCAGGCATTCCGGGACTAGATGTGCTAAGTCATGAAGATATCTTTAAAACCCACGACAAGTTGGCTGGAGTGGCAATCCAGCCCCTCAAAAAGTCTTGGACTTGGGTCGAGTCTGGGTTTGATTCCTAGAGGAGTCGCCCCTTGTGAGGACAGCCCGCTTCGAATCCGGATTAGTCCGGACCAATATGTATGGGATACCAGGTGAGATGACAAAAAAAAATGAAGATATATTTAAAATTCGCAACCATTTTCCCAGGGCTTAACTCATCAATAAATTTTACATATCAATTTCTTTTCTCATTCCCGTTAAAATCAATATTATCAGATCGAGCAACAAGAGCAATACAAATATGTCACTGATACATGTAAAAACAAATTTTGAAGTTTCTGCAGAATAACTTCTACTTCTTTGTTAATTTACTTTCAGTATTTCCTGAAAGCTTTCTGCACAACTATACTAAAACGTATGCATGAACAAACATGAACAGTTATCGCACTCTTAATCAGACCTAAGACTTTAAAAATTCCAGAAGGCTTTAAATTAATCTGGTATGCACATAAAGGAGAATGAATAAACTATATTTGTGCCGCAACAAAACAAAGAAAACACAGATAAGCCCGACTCCAATATGGCAATATAAACTTCTAGCAACTTCAATGTCTTTTTCTTTCGGAAAAAAACCAATTTAAGAAAATAATGAATGGAATTATGGAGTGAATTCAATGCAGAGAATCTAAGTATGACACTTTTGCTTCAAATCTTTGGGCAGTAATAGCTGCCCAATCTCTTATTCTTTGAATCCAGAAGCAATGGAGAGAGAGAGAAAGAGAGGCTTTTTTATGGAAGCATAATGGTGGTATTGCCTCGAAAAAGAGCTAAGTTCACAGCATTGCACGTGTAAACCAGTACCAAAAATATTTTTGTGTCTCTCTTAACAAACCTCTAACTATAATGCATTTAATTCACACAACAAAATACACAGAAAACTCTATGCCCATACCTCTTTGCTTCTCGTAAATAGCTTAACTCCTTCTTGCCTCCTTTAAACAATCACGTCCTCAGCTGCTTTCTTTGACCTACGCTCCAGCTCCTCAAATTAACCCCATCGCTTCATGTTTCTGTTACTGCTCACATACATTAAGTTTCTGTTCTTTTTTAAATAACAAATCTGCAGTTTCGTCAAGCTCACTCACATTCATTTCCATACAAAGATTTTAATGAAGCTGTGTGATGAATTATGATAAGTTTGGATGAGAAAATGGGATGTTGGTTTTGTTCTTTGTGATTTCTTCTGTAGGAAAAATTTGCAGAAGTTATTTGATCACATGAATCGCAAAACCCACCAAGAAAGGTTCTAAAATGTACACTAATTTCAATCGACAATCAGATAAAATCATCATCATTATAGTCGCTAGCTAAGAACATGATAGAAATAAACAACTCAAGAAACGGAAATTCAGAGAAAATATTCAACCAACTAGCCAAGCAACCAAATATCTAGCAACGAATTATAAGTCTGTCTCCTCTCAATGAAAAAAAAAAGAAAGAAATTTGAACTACTAATTAAAATTGATAATCATCATCATCATCATGACCTCTTTGACATGAATCCAAACCAGTTCTCCTTTGTCACCATGAGTAATTAGTATGGAGGTCTACCACCGCTAGCCCAATAAGCCTCCGCTGGTAACTGAATTGAATTGAGTAGATTTGGTGGCAAGCCATGAAATAACTGTCCCGGATTAGCCTCTCCCATTACTTGTTGTCCTTGTCCTTGCCCTTGCCCCACCGCACCCGGTGGAGATCCTAGTCCACCTCCTTGCATATTCACCTGTTGATCATCTTCCTCTAAAGGTAACCTCTCATAAGCAGCATTACTGAATGAAGCTGCCATTATCACCACTGGACCCGAGGCGGTGAGTGTTCCGACCACACTTCCGCCTACAACTTGGCCTTGTCCTCCTGCTAAGTATATTGTCAATCCAGTGGCTGCAGGTGGTGCTGGAGGGGGCAGAAACGATCCGGCAAGCGACAATATCTCAAATCTTCCGTGCAAAGTCACGATTGCACCTGGAGAAGCTGGCTGTCTTAGAGTAACATTGGTTACAGTTCCAGTCCCGCTCAAAATACACACACCTCTTTGTCTCCTCCTAGCGAATGTTGCAACGCTTTCTACTATATCACACCCATCAGCAACCTCCATCAAATGCGTTCTAAGCGCATTGGCACTGTCACGGGTGATGATAATAGGAGGCTTCGGCTTGTTCTTGGAGCCTGCAGGTCTTCCTCTTGGTCGTCTAGTGATTTCTCCTTCACCTCCTATAGGAATAAGTTCTTTTCCTTCACCATTGTTCTCATCGCGCTCACGCTTCTGAGACTTGTTTAGGCCACTGCTGCTCCCACTTTGCTCGTCTTCGGAGTTCTGTTGCTGCTGGTGAAATTGCTGGTGCAACTGAAAGTCTCTTGTGTGAAATGGTGGTGGAAGAGAATGGCCGTGAGCTGTTACTGGATCCATGCTTTTTCTTCGTTTTTTTTCTCTTTATGATCACAACAATTCAAGTCTTTTTCAAACTTCACAAAAACCACTGCTGTTCACTACAAAATAGCTAAGATTCGAACACAACAAAGAGCACCAGAATTCGAAACAGTGATTGGAAAGTAAAAAAAGCACTGAATGAAAGACTTAGAAGTTTGGAAAGAAAAGAAAACAAACAAAAAATAACAATAATAGGGCAATTAGTACAAGAACTACAGGAAGAAGATGGAAAAGTAGAGAGAAGTGAACTTGAGTTTAATTATTCGTGGTTGGAATTGCTTTCCATGTTTAAAACTAAAGAAGAAGATGCGAATTAGAAAGTAGAAGAGAAGAAAAGAGAAACTTTTTTGGTGTCAGCCACCAAAATCTCAGCTGAACAGAAACTCCATGAAAGAGAAAGAGAAGATGTGGGTTGTGTTTAGTTGAGAGAGAGAGAGAGAGAGAGAGGAGGAAATATGCAAGGATTATAGGTGTGAGGGGGGTTTGGAGAAGGAGAAATACAAGTGTGGGTTTGGATTCAATTGGGTTAGGGTTAGAAGTGATGAAAGCATAGATGAGTTTGGAGTTTTGGTTTTGGTAAGACTGCGTGCGTATGGGCGGTGGATGGGTCCCCACCATTCTCACTTCCACCATTCCATCTTCATCTCTCTCTCTCTCTCTCACTGTTCACTGTGAAATATATGTTAAAATTAAATCTGTATTAAAATTGCTCTCAACTCCATCGACACCTCAATCCTTATCTACAAACCTTCAACCTTTCTTTTGGGGATTTTACATATTTAGTTGCTGACTCTAGTTTTGAATCTCTTGGTTTTCAGTTTTTTCTGTTTTATTTTGTTTTGATGTATTAATTTGCGTTAGACGGATCATAATTATGTCATTCTTTTATTAAATATTATTGTTTATAATATAAATATTATTTCTTATGTTCTTTAACTATTGTTAAATTAGGTTTTTTCACAAATTAAAAAAGCTAATACATATAATATAAAATGACTTATTTATTCTTTTAAATAAGAAGCGAACGAAGCAGCAGAATTAATTATAGGTAACTGAGGGTGTATTTTAGACAATATGTAGAAAAAAGTTAGATTTGTAATTTGTAAAAAACAATAAATGGCTAAATTAACAAATTTAAAGAAATAAAAAATACAAAAAATAATTCGCAACAATCATATTGTATCATAGATATGTATTCATAAATCATATTATCAGTCAAAAATTATCCGTCATAATTTGTACAGTTAGATTTCATATATTTTATTAAAGTGGGGATGAAACCTTTTGCCTCCTTATTAATCTTTCTGTTTTTGATATCATAAATTTATGTTGTAGGGTTTGAAATCTTTTTCACAGACAAAACTCTATTAATTTACAATTGATTCACTGCTTAAAAAATACAATTGTCCTTTCCTCCTTAATCTTCTGTTGATTACAAAGTTATTGTCCTAAACTATATTTTTTTATATGATTTGTTTTTTAAAAATAAATTTGATTTATAAAATATAAATGTTATTATAATACATTCGTCATGTCATCTTTGCTTAAAAAAATAGACAAGCATGATAGACAGTTGCACATGTATACTTTGTTCAATTTTTTTTTAAAATTCTGATTAATATTTAATTTTATGCAAAAAAGTATTATATATATAATTTTCAAAGAGGAGTTGAAAAACAAATACAGAGTTAAATATAGTGATAAAGAGTAAATAGTATATATGGAAAATGGTAACAATGACTAAATAACTACCATATGTATAGCAACATAAATTAATTTAAAATTTGATCACGATCTATTATTTTAGAAATTATAATAAAATTAAATTTGAAGGTCGTCAAAATTTAATTATTTATAGTTACTTTATGTCAGCAATCTGTGTATGAGGCAAGGCAGGAGATACATAACAATGAGAAAAATCATTAAAATGGAACAAAATATATTACTATAAAACATAAGCTAATCCCAAAAAAAAATGGTAAACGTTTATTTTTTTAAGGGAAAAAATCCTCTAAAATTACTAGAGTGAGCAAACAAGTATTTTAACTTGCAACACTATTACTATATATATATTTTTTTGGTTTCTCTAAACATTTTTAAAATTTATTTAATCAAACTATTAAGCTTCTTAATTGTAGATTTGACTAATAATTAATATTAAAATATTTTGAAATTGTAACAAACTTAATGAAATTAATTGTTCAATTTTTAGTATTCCTCATTTATTATTTCTATATAAAATAAATTATTAAAATTATAATAATAATTAAATAATCGATAGACATCTATTATTTCTTCATTGATTAATTGTTCATAATTAATTAATAAATATAATTATTTACTACTTAAAATAAAAAAATAAAAACTAATCAACACTTTGGTCACATTAATTTTATTTGTATATTTTATTGCAATATAATCTTATAATTCTATTTTCCAAATAAGTAATTCAACTAAATTGGTCCACTTCTAAATTGATGCCGCCATATTAAATTTTAATGAAATTACACATTCTTCAAAACCATGCCTGTAATTTAAATTCCCTCCACCCAAAAATTACTGTCATAAAGTAGACATTTGAGTTTCCAAATTGAGTGGTACTATTTAAACTTTTATAAAACATATACTAAAAAATCTCAATATCTGTTTCCAAAATTTCTCTGGGATATTTCATATTTGGATAACACTGGGAAAGTGCATTTTGTCTCATAGAACCATGCTTTCTGGAAAAAGGACTAGGGTCGCCTGGACTTGCACGATGTCTCCTCATATCTTGTTAAGCTCTGCTCGAACCTCTTACAGATGAAGCATTTACATGCTAATATGAGTCGTAATTTGTTTATAATGATGTGAGCTGTGATCCTTATAAAAGGCATTTTGTTTTGTATTTGAATATTCTACAACCTGTATTATTTATAAACTCACACACATGTGCACAGGTTCATGAATTTTTAACATAATTTATACCAAGGAAGGATCATATGTTATAATAATTCATAAGTTAGAATTTGGTAAAATCTTGAGTTGGAGTAAGTGAGAATGCATGAATTGAGAAGGATTATATGTCAAGCTCAATTTTTATTTTTTTTTAAATTAGATCAATAATATTGTACATATTTTCTATTTTATTATATGACATCTCTTTGATGACTTGTAAAAGAAAAACATAGTCATTATTATCTTTCAAATAACTTAAATTTTAATTTATCAAAATGGAATAAAATGCTTGTAGTGACCAAAATAATAGAAGTATAGAAGAGTAATGTGAGTCATTGACCAAACTCAAATTAGAAAATTGAAAAATAATGTCCCAACAAAACAAAATAGAAACAAACAATTATTTATTCTCAATCTATGAATTAATATAAAAAAAATTGACTAAAACAATATTTTTTTCATAACTCATCGTCAACTCTAGAAATTCTATGTTTCTGCAATGCCTTAAATAGTTGCGTCAACAGTGACATAATTTTAGCGTAATTATAAGAATATTAAGTCATTTATAATGATATGAGTTGAGGGATTTATATAAGTCAATTGATTTTGTATTGGAGAGTTTCACAACCTGTATCATCATAGACTCTCACACATATACACGGACCTATAGACTTTTATAGTTAGTTTATCTTTTATTTTTAGGCTTGAGGCTAAATTAAAATAATGATACAAATAAATTGAGAGAGTGCATGAATTTAGACTTAATTGACAATTTATTAATAATGAGTTTGTAGTTGGAATCGAACAATTGATCAAATTTTGTCATTTTGCATCTAGATGTGATAATATAAAATTATTACGTTTAACAATGGTTAAGAAACATTTGAATGTAAGGAGTTTTACACTCTGAATATTTTTATTATAAATATCAATGAGAGACAATTGAATAGTACATTGAAATTTTACGGTAATCAATTTAGTTCCAATGTAGTAATTTCAAAGCAACTAAATTGCAACAAGAACATGACGTATTTGACCATTCAGACTACCAACTAATGACACAAATGATTTTTGTTGAAGCTCATAAAGGGGTTTCGAATATCAAAGTGAATGACAGTCACTATAAGAACCTGTGCATTTAGAATCGTGGACGCTGAAATTTTAGCGTGCACATGGATTCTAAATTTATCGTATACGTGGACGCTAATTGAGCGGCATGATGAACAGTGTGACGAAAATTTTTGGTGAAGTGATTTAGCGTCCACATGTACACCAATTTGGAGTCAACGTGGACGCTAGAAACTTCAACCCCATTAACAGTGACGCGAGAAAATTTCTCGTCACATTTAACGTTCAGGTGTATGCTAAATTTAGAATCCACGTGAACGCCAAAATTTTATTCAGAAAATGTTACTACAAAAACTATGGGTAGTATTCGTTGCAAAAGCATCGGAAAATTTCCAGTACCGGAAAGTGAAACTTTGCGGCAATTTTTACGAAAATGTTTTCAACACATTGCAACGTAAATTTCTGACGAAATTCGTAAAAAATTCATTAGCATTGGAATTCGTCAAAATTCACCAACATTTTTCGTCAATAATCTGATTTCGGACTACCTTTTGCCGACAAATCATTTCGAATATAATTTTAATTATACATTAAAAAGTACGAGATAGTTATAAATTTGAAATATATTAATTATACATTATTAAAAATAAAATGTTATGAAAATTTATATTCGAATTCCAAATTTTCCAATATATTTTTTAATTTCTGAGCACAAATTTTATTATTCCATGGTCAATCAAAAGATGGTCGGAAAGTATTGGCTTCCCTATACAATAGATGAGCTGTCGAAACCATTATCACATGCATAAACAAGAAAGCTCATCAAAAACAAATATACAAATGATGACAATTCTTTCCACCTTCAATGCACACTTCAACTTACAAATCTAAATCTAATGTCACTAAATTTTCATTTCAGACAAAATCTTGAGTCTCTAAAACACCTATTTTTAGGGTCATCAACATTTTCCAAGTTTGAATCGTTTGACCACTTTTTTATTTCTTCCTTTCTATAACTCTCACACTAATCATTGCCATGAAGTTACAATAAAAGTCATTTGTAAATTTCCACAAATAAAAGTTGACCATTACTAAAAAAAAAAACCAACCAAAGAAGTAGGAGTCACCCAATTAAGGCCAAAAGTCCGCAAAACTGAATGTGCCACATTTAAAACAATTGGTCTTGAGATTCAGGTTCATCACAATATGTATCACGTCAAAGAATCATGGAACCCTAAGGGATCGATCTAGCGGCAATGATAAAGTATTTTTATTCTAACGGTAGTATATTTGAATTTTTTTTGGTCTATTTGGTATAAAACTTATGTAAGCACCACTGTAAGCACCCTCTAAGCCCGGTAATTTTTTCTGACTTTAGACTAAGACATCATCTCTTCACCCTAATTTTTTTGTAACCAATGAAAACGTCAAGGAATCATGCAGCAAAATACTCCTATTGGGAAGAAAAACCTTGAAAATACACATTCATTCAATATCAGCCAAGTAGTAAAAAAATTAACACAAGGAGTAACACAGTTCCAAGAGACAATAAAATAATCAGAATAAGAAAGATTTTGCTGTTCACACATTTGTACGAATGAGTTATAATATTGTGTGTTCTTCTCCATCCATACATGCTTATC
>CANYCX010733364.1:0-10183 GCA_948193385.1 Breynia disticha f. nivosa
AATTAACACATATATCAACATCAAATCAAACCTTGACATATATCAAATTGGTTCATCCTTTTTTCTTTGCATTCCCGATTCATAACCTAATTCCCTCAATTCTTATACCAAGGCATCCTTAACACATTCTAACATTATTATTCATGAATTAACCATGAATTAGCATTGGATTAAACTTTGTTTTAACATTTAAACATACCTCATATCGCCCTTTAATATTTCCATTCGAACAAAAACATTTATTCTTTTAATTTCAACCGAATTCATGATTCCTTATTCAAATTTGAAATAGACGAATTTCTGGGGTGTTACATCTAATCTTTTCTGTTTGGATTGACAGTTCGTTCTAGTATACGTTTGATCTCTCTGTTGGAAAATTCAGCTTGACCGTAGGTCTATGGATGGTATGTCATAGAGGTCCGATGTGTTACTCCATATTTCTTGAAAAATGCACCCACTATTCAGTTATAGAAATGTGTTCCTCTGTCACTAATGATTTCCTTTGGTGACCAAATCTTACAAAAATGTTAGATTTGATAAACTTTGTAACAACATTGGCATCATTTGTACAAGTGGCTGCCTTAACCCACTTTGATACGTAATCCAAAGCTAAAATAATATATTGAAAACCAAAAGAGGGAGGAAATAGCCCTATGAAGTTGATGCCCCAAACACCAAATATTCCACATACCAAGATCGGTGTCAGGGGCATCTCATTCCTTCGACCCACATTACCTGAATTTTGGCATCTTTGGCATGACGTACAAAATAAATAAGTTTTTGAAAATGTTGGGCCAATAGAAGCATGATTCAAAGTATTTTCCTCTTCGTCTTTTGAGGTCCATAATGTCCACCACAAGCTGTAGAATGACAGAAGTTAAGAATAAAAGCAATTTTAGTTTCGGGCACACACTTGCTTATAATTTGATCGGCACAAAATTTCCAAAGAAACGGATTATCCCAAACGTGGTGTTTCGCGTCACTCCTGATTTTATCTTTCTGTGCACAACTGAAATTCTCTAGAAATTGCCCAAAAACCAAGAAATTCACAGTTCTGCAAACCAGGGGTCTCGTTGAGGCCTTTTTTAACCTACCTGATACAGGTTTTCATCCAAAAACTCATCTTTAACCTTTTTTCATCGTCTGTAGTGTGAGGTAGCCTTCTCAGATGGTCTGCCACTGCATTTTCTAAACCCGCATTATCCCTAATATCAATGTCAAATTCTTGCAATTGCAAGATCCACCTGAGTAAATGATTTTTGTTCCCAACAAATAAGATCTGAATTTCCATAAGGCAAAAACCACATCAAGTAATTTTTTTTCAGTCGTGGAATAATTCATTTGTACATAATCTAAAGTTTTAGAAGCATAATAAATTACATATGGAGTTCTATTTTTTTCTCTATCCTAAAAATGCACCTATAGCAAAATTACTAGCATCACACATGATTTCAAATGGTAGATCCCAATTTGGTGCTTGTAAAATAGGTGTTGTAATTAACTTGTGCTTCAACAAATCAAAAGCAGTACGATATGCATCATCAAAATTAAATTTCACATCTTTCTGTAATAAATGGCTTAATGGCTTTGCAATTTTAAAGAAATCTTTAATGAACCTAAGATAAAAACCAACATGCCCAAGAAAAAACGTACCTATCTGATGTTGGTAGGATATGACAAAGTTTGAATTACATCAATCTTTCCTCTGTCAACTTCAATGTCATTCGCAGAAACTACATGGCCTAAGATTATACCTTTTCTACCATAAAATGGCATTTTTCATAGTTCAACACAGGGTTAACCTCAACACATCTCTGAAATATTTTTCTCAAATTCTCAAAACAAGATGAAAAACAATCACCATATACAGTAAAATCATCCATAAAAACTTCAATGATATGCTCAACATAATCTGAGAAAATGTTTACCATATAGCGCTGAAAAGCTGCAGACACATTATAGAGACCAAATGGCATGCGTTTGTAAGCGAACGTACCAAAAGGGCAAGTAAAGGTCATCTTCTCTTGGTCTTTTGGCGCGATCGGTATCTAATGGAATCTAGAATACCCATCCAAACAGCAGTAATGTGATCATCCAGCTAACCATTCCAACATCTGATTAACAAAAGATAAAGGAAAATGGTCTTTCCTTGTTGCTGCGTTAAGCCTGTGGTAGTCGATACAGAATTTCCATCCATTTTGTACTCTCGTAGGAACTAACTCTCCTTCTTAGTTTTTCACCACAGTAATTCCTATTTTATTTAGAACTACTTGAGTTGGACTCACCCATTGGCTGTCGGATATTGCGTAGATTACTCCTGCATCTAAAAGTTTTAGAACTTACTTCTTGACAATCTCCATCATTGGCAAATTTAATCAGCACTGTGGTTGCCTGCATGGTTAACAATCGCCTTCCAAATAAATTTTATGCATGCAAATAGAACGACTCAAACCTTTAATGTCAGTAATAGTCCATTTGATGGCCTCATTGTATTCCTTCAGAACTCTTACAAGCCTCTCCTCCTCTATATTGATCAGTTTATTAATAATAATAACTGGTAATGTCTCATTTGCACCTACAAAGGCATACTTCAAGTGGTCCAACAGAGTTTTCAGCTTAAGAATAGGTGGTTCATTGACAGAAAGATTCAATTGATTTTCAGTAGGCTCCAAATTCACTTGTTGCGATGCAACCGATACATTTTGTAGTTTGCTCAAGTTAAACACGTATTGGTGCAATTCTTGTAGCAACGCCCATTTACTTTTAAGATCCTGAAGTGTGTTCTAAAATAGACTTTGTAATAAAGTAACCTATAACGAATCATCAAAAAAAACTTCAAAATATTCTTGGGTTAGTGGTTCAACAACATCAACAGCATTAATAAAAGAATAATCACTAACATGTTTCATAGCTTTATTATGTTGAATTTGATAGTTGCACCATCAAACTCCAAGGACATAGTGCCATGGTGAACGTCAATTTTAGTTCTGGCTATTTTTTAAAATGGCCTGCCTAATAACAACAGTGAAGAATTTGGACTGTTGTCATCCAGCATATCAAGAACATAGAAATTAGCCGAAAAAACTAAATCATTCACCTCTACCAGAACATCTCTAAGAACTCCTTTTGGTTATATGTTCGACCTTTCAGGAAGAGTTATGACTATGCCACTTTCTTTTAGCGGCCCAATATTCAAAGCAGTATAAATAGACAAAGGCATCACATTAATTGAAGCACCAAGGTCGCACATTGCCTTCTCTATATTTTGGCTTCTAATTTACAGGGGATGAAAAACATACCGGGTCTTTTTCTTTTATCAGAAGCTGTTTTTGCAATACTGCAGAAACTGTCTCACTCATAGGTATCCTCTCAAATCCCTACAATTTAATCCTGTTAGTGCACAATTCTTTTAAAAAATGAGCATACCTATGAAACACCCTAAACCAATTAACGTACAACTCATATAATTTAACTTATAATGCGGAAGTGTTTAAAAATGTCTAGCTGTAGAGAGAGGAAGTGCTGAGAAGCTGCAGCTAATCCACTTGTTGGATTATCTTCTATAACCTTTATTTAGTAACTAAACCCGAAACAAAAATCACAGTTGAATGAGTTGCAAGATCAATGAGTAATCATATATAATTACTTATCATCTTTTATTCTTATTCATTTGTTGTAATTCTATGATTCTATTTATATACGTGAAGACATGTATATCTTATCATATAAACATTGTTAACTATTTACATTTCTGTGTTCTATATCTGTGTTCTGTATTCTTTATCATATATTTATTCCTATGATCTATATAATATAATGTGTACTATTCGTATCATCTGTGTTACCGTGTATATATAACTTTACTGTGTAACTGTGTTATGTTATTCATCCTTCTCCGATATTACACCATGTTGTGTTATACATCTGTCTCCGATACTATATTGTATATCCGTCTCCATTATACATCTGCCTCCAATCACCACCATTGTCTATGTCAACACCACCATCATGTATCACCACCACTATCTATATATAATTATGTATCTTGTGTGTCATATGACTATGTACTCATGTGACTATGGAATCTTATGACTATGAAATCATATGACTGTGTTATTATGTGACTATATTTTCATGTGTTCTTATATCATTTGCATTCTTGTATAAATTCATATGTATTCTATTAATCGTATTTACTGAAATATGATCATATGTCTGTACATTCTATGAAGTCATGAAAGATCATATACTTCCTTTGACATATATGTCATTTTGTGTTTCATATAGAAGCCATAAAAGATCATGTACTTCCTTTGACATATCTGTGTAACTTAATTTCTTAGCTATACTGTGACGCCCAAAATTTACTTTCTATTCATTTATAAAAGAGTCGAAAACAGGGTTTTTTTGAAGTATCAAAATATAAAATATGATGCTCAGTAAATTTACACGTATAGTTTTAAAATACAAAGCAATATGTAAAATACTTTTACAAATCGTTTAATGATTTAAGTATAAAAGCTTATGCAAAAGATATTACCATACAATGGTCAAATTAATATAATCATTGAATCCTTTTTATAAAACCGTCCCCGTTTATTAAAATATGTGCTCGAATCCTCCTTGTGATAATCCTGCTAAACATGCATGACATGTAAACAATAAAAAGGGGTGAGTATATAAGAATACTCAGTAAGTGTAAGCCCAGTTCAAGTTTAAATGAAGTGCAGGCGCGTTCATCCCTTCATCCCCAATATTCTGATGTAATATTAAAACATCAGTTCATATTTATTCTAATTCAATATCCAGTCACGATGACGTGATGGTTAGCACAAAGATGTACTGAGTCTCGCTTAACGTGCTTCACTTATATGCTTCACTTGTAAAGGTATGTTTCATACTTAACCAATTTCATTCATTTAATCTTTTATAACCTTTCTTTTAAATAGCACATTATTGTACATAACATCTTTTCATTCTTTTCTTTAGATAAAACATACCCTTACCATTTACTTAGCATAAGGCACCATCTATAAGTATACTAAGTATACTAACATCTGTGAGTATATAGAATACTCACTAAGTTATAACCGTTGTTAAAATGATGTACAGGGACAATTTCAGTTAGCACAGGTGTGCTCGATAAACAAGAGGACATGTTTACCGCTGATTTCCCATTTCTAATTCTGTTTTCTATTTTATTTTCTTCCAAACGGTATAGTAAATCAGTTATTTTTATACTTAGGATTATCCAATCTAAGTATCTTATCATATTCACAAAGCTTTCATACGTACAACCCATATAACTATATTATTTCCAAAACATACAATTATGCATCTCATAACATATTAAGTCATATAGCAATCAATCATAGATGCTATAATAAATATATCATACCTAGAACCAAAACCTCTCAAAGCATTTATATAAACATTAAAATCAAATTCTCATACTCATAACAACATTAGCATTCATAAATCACAAAGCATTACAAAATCATGCTAATTATGAATGCAAATAAAATGCATATGAATGTCAATGCAATCAAATGCGAAATGCCCCGGGGTCTTCCTTTCTCATTTTCTTTTTCTTTCTTTTTCTTTCTTTTTCTTATCCTCGGTCCCAGACTGTCATCGTACCCAGTACGGCATCGAGCCCAGCTCAGAATCATCCTCAGGCCCAACCTCGGATATCAATCTCAAATCTCTGTCACACAATGAAGGCAACACGTAAATGAATGATCAATGCATTCAAATAGCCACAATCTCAATCTCAAGTATGCTCAACAAACTCAAAGCAATCACTTGTTGTCATATCAATCTCAATCTCATAAAAATATTTTACGAGTCATATTGTTAAATGAGCATACCAATAAATTATAAATCAACCACATGTTAACCATAAGCCAACATGTTCAGAATAACATATTAATCACTTATAAATCAACCATATATCAACATATGTCAATATAGCTAAAAGAACATTTTAATTAGTGATAAATCAATTATATATCAATATATGTTAATATAACTTAAAAGAGCATTCTAAACGCTTATATAGATCCAAAACATAAGTGTAAAATCACTTATCTCATTATGTGTGCAAAATCAACACCGATTCAATAGTCGTATAATTCTTCTTAAACGATTTAAACATATAAATATTGTTATTAATTAAATATTTACTGATTTTTTTCTTAAAACTTAATTTATAACTTTTAACTATTAAAATCTTAACTTATTTATATTTAGCCAATAATTAACCGAAATATGAAAATAAATTCCTATTTAAATTATGACTTCTCAGTAACTATTTTTCTAGATCCACCACACTTAATTTATATAAATCTAAAATTAAATCTGTTATTACTTTGAATTAGCTTCCTTAAGCAAATTTACTATATTAATTATACACCCACCAAAAATTAAAAATTTTGGCATGACCCGTTTGTTTCTGCTCTCCCTACTCCACGCAAACCTGTCAACAAAACATAGCCAACTCAACCGCATTAATTTTTATTATTTTTATTTAAACTGATCCTAAAAACTAACGATTTTTCATCCCACCTTTTTAATAAATCAATTTTATGTCATATGTATATATATATATATATACATAAAGCAAAAAGGGAATGACGGCAGGTTGGCCGGCAGTGGCAGTCGCTCGTGGAGGAGGAGGAGGGAGAGATCCGGCTGTCGAGGAGAGAATGGGAGGAAACCGAGAGCTCCTAGCCGGCGACAGAGGAAGAAGAAATGATCGGGGAAGGGAGAGCCGGCAAGAGCGAGGAGCATCAGTGGTGGTGATGGTGGCCGACGGAGGATCCGGAGAAGGAAGCTGAGGGAGGAAGAGAGCCGACATCGGTGGAGAGAAAGAGGCCAGCAAATGAAGATCAGAGAGGGAACCATAGGAGGAAGAAAAGAGGTGGTGGCGGTCGGCGAGGAAGAGGGAGATGTCGACGATGCTGATGACAAAAAATGGCCGGAAAGTCGCTGGAGAGAGGATGACCGAGAAGGAGAGTGAGATGATGGTGGTGTGGCGGTAGTGGAGAGTGGCCGGAGAAAGTGGGATGAGAGAGAGATTGACAGGGAGAGAGATTGAGAAAGAGAGATTTAGAAATGGGGGGTGACGGCTGGAGGATTTGTGGGAGAGATAGAGGGAAATTATGGTTAAATATAGGGGAAATTAGGGTTAGGGGTATTGTCCAAAATACCCCTACCCAATTTTTATTTTTACACTATGCCCAAATAACCCCTCTTTTAAATATTCATATTGTAATTAATTTATAACAAAACTCGTATATTTATTTTTATTTAATATTTATCATAATAATTTAAATTTAACATTACTAATTTTCAATAATCTATGTACGACAAAATTTTTAAATTAAATTGTGCCTCTTCATAAATTAAATAAATCCCTTACGCAAAAATTTTATTTCTCATAATACTATCATCTTTTAATTAATTAAAAATTAAATTTTTAAATTTTTTAAATTTTCGGGGCATTACACCAAGTACAATGCTCTACATTGTACCTATCCACTTTGATAGATATCCCAAATATCTATGACCCATAGAACATGATCATCTACAAAGTACATACTAGTCTTAATTCGTTTCTATTCCCATAGAAACAAGTGACTATGGATATTTGGAATGTTAATCTCATAACTTCCAGGTTCTACTATCAAGATCCTCAACGTTGATACCTCAAGCGCTTAACTAACATTCTTGGATATTTTATCAAACATATACCACAGGTCAATAAATAAAGTGATAAAATAATGCCTCATAATTTTATTAATAAATAATAAAAGTTACAAACAATGTATTGGGCTAGGGCTTACACTAATAAAATTAAGTTAGTAACCTCTTCATCTGTGGCTCTAAAGCTATCCCTATTGATGGGATATTTTGTCCATCAATTCCTTAGTAAATTTTCATATTTTCAAATGTAACTAGATAAAAGCAATGTGTGCAAAATATCTCATTTTTATAAGGTTTATCTGTAAAAATGTCATAAAGATATATGAAAATATGAATGGAATAAATGTATATAATTGGTTCTATTAGTGTTATTCAAAGAGAAGCAGTGGAGAGTTAGCGGTTTATGAATGACTGCAGGATGTATTCTTGCTTTGGAAATTCTTGAATGAATTTCTTTTGAGGTAGGAAAACTATAAATTATGAATTATAGATAAATAATTAAAAATTCTTCATTTGAGAAAATAAAGATTTAAAATAAATTATGAATTTATCTAAAGTTAAAGTTTTAGATATTTCAATTTCTTTGATGTAATTAATCGTATGCAAATTTTGGGCATGGTAAGTAAAAACAAGAAATAGAATTTAGGTAAAACTAAGTTAAGAGGGTAAATTTTTTATTCGTACTAATTAGTTTTCTCAGGTTTTATCTCTTTTTTACAGTGTGTTTGGATAAAGTGTATATAAAGGTAATTAATGAAAGTGTAAGCAATGATAATGACTGAAAAGGAACGAAAAGAAAAGAGAAGAGTATAACCTTTGTTAAGGGGATTAAAAAAAGGGAATGCAAATAACGGAACGTAAAATTATTATTTCAAATTTAAAAGTCTAAAATATCCATATAGCAAATAAAATAAGGTATTATTAAAAGAGAACAATATAAGGTTTTACCATTTTAACGAGGTTAAAAGTAGAAAAAACTGTATAAAATATAACTTTACATCTTGTACACTCTGATTTGGAGTGTCAGTTTTGGAAGGGGACCAAGGGTAATCCATACCCCTCCTTACCTTTACTTATCCATCCTTTCCAGTCCTTTACATTCTAGCAAACACGGGTAATTAATTACCTTCCCATTACTTTTCATTCTTTCCCCTTCTCTACACTCCATCCAAACACATCATTAATATTGTTGTTTATTCATTCCAATAATTTTGACTAAAATCCCTTGTCAAATGTATTATACTTGCACACAAAATCTTACCCATTCCTCTCTTCTATTATTGAACCCACGTTATTGTTTGTCTCCTAACCGGCTATGTTTTCTCTTTTTTCCTTTTAGGTTGCTCATCGTGATTGTCAAAGTCGAATCTTTTCCATTTCTTTTCCTCATCAAAGGCATGAACTTCATATTGTATAAATTGACTTTTAGGGTTTCAATTCTCGTTTATTTTTGCTTCATTTGGTTGACAATTGTTTTTTTTTGTTTGTGTTTTGATGGGCAGATAGAATCAGGTTTTGGTTAATGTTAAATGATTGTCTTAAAGTTTATTTTGTAGTTTTTGAGGTCGCATAAGTGTGTTATTGCGTTCAGTGTAACTTTATTGAAGGATTCTTAATGATTTGAGGTTGTTTTGAGGATATGGAAAGGATGGGTTAATTATTTAAGAAAGGGTTATAGGTTAGGTTTTGATCTGGTTTAGTTTTAAGGGTTATTTGTGGAATTAATGTTAATTAGACTAATTTTGTGTATATATTTGAGGATTTCTTTTGAATTTTGAGGTTTAATTTTGAATAGAGGTTTTTTTATGAAAGTTGTACTTAACTTTAGACTATTTTGAAATTTTAGTAAAGTTTAAGGATAATATTATATAAAGTATAAATGGTATAATAATATTGATATTAATAATGAAAGTTACTTATAAGTTGTGAAAACAGCAGGCAAAACGAGTCCTGCTCATGCACTGTTTTACCTGTGCTACTCAATTAAGTTTTTTATTTGTTTATAAATCAACCAATGATATTTTATTAATAGATAAGAATGAGAATATGAAATGATAAAAAGTAAAAGTTTTTGAAATATACAATTTAATTCATTCATGATACAGTTAATAATATATTAAGGACGTAATAAGTATAAAATGTGTTACGTAATGTTTTCCACCTGCAAGGTAACAGAAGGCCGAGAATGCAGAGGTCTCGTAGGTTACCATCTCCTCAATGAGTGTCATATACTCCTCTAGACTCTTATGCAGTTAGATCCCCCAGAAGCTGAATCCAGAGCTTGCTTCAATCTGGGGTAAGCCCTAGTGAATGTTGTTGTCTTTAACCAAACTAAAAACCACACTCGACAAACTAAAAATGAAGTTAACAATGAGTATAGGTCAATCCCACGAAGAGCTTTGCATATGATATAACACTCGCTTAAACAAAAACAAATTGGGGATTTTGAAATTGAATAAATCAAATTATTTAAAAC
>CANYCX010733388.1:0-11962 GCA_948193385.1 Breynia disticha f. nivosa
AACAAATCTTTACATTTCTTGCAACGATCCTTTACATTTCTGCAGTTACTTTCCTGTTTGTTTACATTTCTAATGTTATTTCGTTTTCTTGCAGGTTTATTACTTTGAATCTTCGTTTCTAACCAAGTTTAGAAGCTTTTCTCTACTTTTTTGTTGATGTTCTTTTGATTTCCTTGCATTTTCTGTTTGTTTATTGTTTTAATTACTGTTTTTGAGTATATTTTAGATTGAGTTTGTTTAGTTGCTGTCTAAATGCTTTCCTTTATGATTTACCTGATGTTTGTTACAATTCTTTCCATTTACATTTAATACAATGTTAATTTCTTCTTGATTCAAATTCTTATAATTTATCTTTATGTTCTTGCTTTAAATTCCTTTTTTATATTTCTGCAATTTAGATTGATTTAGGTTAATTGATTAAAATTTGGCTTGATTGGACATTCTGTCAAACAACAACGATGCGCACTATTTTAGTTTCAATTTTCCCTAGGGCACGATATTTGGGTTGAGTTTTTACTCCCCTATATTACTTGACCGTGCACTTGCGAAAACCGTGTCATTTAGCTTTAGGACGCGTCAAGTTTTTGGCCATTGCCGGGGATGGTTGGCTGTTAGTCGTACTGTCTGAGTTGTGAGGTCGGAGGGGCCAGTCTTTTATTCTTTTGCACTTTTTGCACATATTTGCCTGTTTTTATTTCTTTTGCATGTTGTCAATTTTGTGTTGTTTTGTTGATTTTTGCTTGTTTTGTTCATATTTGCATGCATTTTACTGCTTTCAGTATTTTTGCTATTGCGTGTTTTTATTCTTGTTGCTATTGTTTTGTTGATTGTTGTTGTTTTCTTTGTTGATTTTGATTTGCGTTTGTTGATTTACTGCTTATTTTTATTGTGTTGTTTCATGTTTTAGCTGTTGTTGATGTTATTTTATATTTGCTTAATATATTCATTTGTTTTTATTTTTCCTTTTATTTTTGTTTTTCTTTTTAGTATGTTTTCCCTGCCTAGTTTGTTATCTCTAGTAGCTTAGGGTCCATCTTTGTCTAGACTCTTTTCGTAGTGTATGCACACTCGTACAAGAAGCAACACAAAGCAGTCACAGAAAGCCGCTACTAGTAGCAGACCGGTGTAGATTCCGCTGGACTCTTCCAGCAGTTCGAATTCGGGAGCATATACACGCAAGAGTGATCGAGGCCCATCTATAGCAGACAATCCAGGAAAACCAGGAGCTTATTTACCCCAGCCGCGAACGATTATGGATTACGTCAGACCACCCATTTATGGGAAAGGTCAGACTATTGCTAGACCTAGGATAGTTGCCAACAATTACGAAATCAAGTCGCAGATTATCCAAATGGTCCAGAGCCAGGTGTAGTTTAGAGGTAAGCCGTTTGAGGATGCAAATTGTCATATGTCTAGCTTTCTAGAAATCTTGAATACGTTCAAGATCAATGGCATGTCAGAGGATGCCAAGCGATTACTTCTCTTTCCTTTTTTCTTAAAGATGACGCACGCTCATGGTTTCGTACTCTTCCTCCTAGTTCAATCGAGATGTGGGACCAGCTTTGCCATCGTTTTTACGAAAAATACTTCCCACCTACCCAATCAGCACGTCTATGCTCAAAAATTATGAAATTTATGCAGTTTGCGCAGGAGAATTTGGGTAAGACTTGGGAGTGTTTTAAGGAACTCCTTCACAGATGCCTACATCACGGATTGGAGCTATGGTTGCAAGTAGAGACCTTCTACAACGGCTTACACCGAAAACGAAGCAAGCTCTGGATTCAGCTTCTGGTGGATCTAGGCCGCATAAGAGTCCAGAGGAGTACATGGCACTCATTGAGGAGATGGCATTAAACAACTATGCTTAGAGCGACAGAGTCGACAGACCAGTGAGTCCTCCACATTCTCAGCCTTCTGCTACCCTGTAAGTGGATCACATTATGTCTCTAGTGGCACAAATGATGGGTCAGGGTAAGCAAATTGAGGTGCTTACACGATTATTTAAGGAGCAAGTTGTTAGTGGACGTTCAGCCCCTAGACCTGTTCATTGTGTTACGTGTGGCGGTGAGTACTCTACAAAGACTTGCTACTACATGTCCTATTCTTATGATGACCCACCCTACACCTATCTCTCAAGTACAGCTATGGAGAGAGCTGAGTATGTTAATCCCAGACTGCCATTCCAGCCACACACGCCACGACATTCTTAATATGCTTAACCACAACAATCATCTTATTCCCACAATCATCATCAGCCTTCTTTTTCACATTCCTCTTCATCTAATTAGTCTTCTTTCCATCCTTCTTATTCTTCCTATCAACCACCCTAATATTCATCTTCTTCTTCTTTTCACCACACTCCTCCCAGACTTCCACCTCCTCCTCTTCAATGATACCCTTACACAGCACCACCTGCCAGACCTACCTCTAGTAGTTTTGCTCCTGCCAGTTCCAGGGGTGGCAGCTCAAACACTTGGAAAAGGGAGGATAAAGGGCTGATGAGCAGAGAGGAGGGTGAGGATTTGAAATGTCAAAATTGGGATTTGTAGATGACTCTCAAAAATCTCGAGTACCAGATGAGTCAGATAGCAAAGCATCTTGGAACTAGGCCGTAGGGTTCACTACCTAGTAGCACTAAAAAGAACCCTAAAGAATAGGTGAACACTTCTTATTTGCCACACGAGGAGTGTCCTGCCCCATATCAGTCTGTAGTTGGGGCAGAGGAGGAGAGATACTGAGATTTATACCTTACTAGAGGGAATGTTATAGCTGTCGCATCCCTACAGGTAGAGGAGGATGAGAGATCAGTCACCCAAGTTACTAGAAATTTTGTTGATACTCCCATTATTCTGGTAAAACTATCTGACCCTGGAAGCTTTTCCATCCCCACCTACTGCAAGGAATTGTTCGTTGGGAAGTCGCTAGTTGATAGAGGGTCTAGCATCAATATTATGCCATTTTCAGTCTTTAGTCAGCTGCAAGGGGTTAAGTGCACACATTTACGACTCCCCTTCAGTTGGCTGATAGATCTGTTATTTTGGCCAGAGGGATAGTGCAAAATATCCTTGTGTGAGTTGATAATCTCGTATTTTGGGTTGCTTTTGTGGTAGTAGATTCCCATAGTTCAGAGCGATCACTGATAATGGGATAACCTTTCTTGGTCACGGTACAGGGTCTGCTTGATGCCAGACATGGTCAGCTCACTCTAGGAGTGGATCATAAGATAGTGACCTACACATTCCTACAATCCAGATTGTCATATAGGGATTTTGAGCATTGTAACCCTACTTCTTATGTGTCATAGACAGTTGGAGTTGGAGCACACCAAGGTACGTGCTACGATGAGCCCCCTCTAGACGTATGTGTTTTACAGCTAGCGGGAGATGTGGCGGTTGAGGATCGCTCTCGTTAGATGGCTTCTCTGGCGAATGTTTTTATGCATGATCGTGGAGTGAGAGGGGATGGTGTTACACTGTAGTTTAGTTCTGACGGCCATGAGGACTTCATTGTTTTCTCTTTGGAGTAGTCTACTTCCTTGCCTCAAGATCTATATGGTGAGTTTCAGCTGCTGAACAAGGACAGAGACAGACTTTTCAGATTCTGCATAAGTACCTTGGCAGAGCAAGAGGTTGACAGCCCACCTACCAATTTTCTTGACTGTGATTATCCCGATCTTTGTAGATATGTACATAGTCTTTGTCCTGCATTTTCCCTTTTTGATTTCTGTCTTTTTTATTCCTGTTTTTTTATTCTTAGGATTAGGATTCTTTTTCGAGGATATGACCTGTGAAGTCCGATTTTAGGATGTTTCCGCGTGTTTTCGTGTTTTTGTAGGCTTTAGCATGACTGGTTGATGTCTATCAGATTTTCTGTGTAATTTTGCAAGAAAAATCAGCAAAGCAGTGCTCAGCACGCTAGTCGTGCTGAGGCCACGATATAGTGCTAAGCCTTTGGCACAACTTGTGTTCTTCAAGAGCACGATATCATGCTAATCATGGCAAAACCCTAATTTCAAATGAACTCAAGCACGATCACCTAGTGTTGTTGGCATGAGCTCGTGCCCTCGAACCCTAATTGGCACGAGTCGTGCCATGCTCGGCACGATCGTGTCAAGGCTCTGCCTATAAATACAGAAGCCATTTTCTTGCATAGAGCACGAAACAAACCCTCAGCATGATTCCAATTTCCTCCTAACACGCTCCAAATCGTGTTTCTAGCACGACCCAACCTCCCAGCGACCTGAAAACACATTTCTTCTTCACATTTCCAACGATTTCAAATTCAATGGCTGATGATCCTTCCAGAAAATGACTCCTGTAATGCGCCGAACACCTGTATTTGCACTTTAATGATGATATACAGCGGGTAAGGTGCACTACTCTTCGTTCTCATCAGATTCATGTTGAGAAATTTCTTGATTTTGGAGCTTTGAGAGAACTAGGAGTTAAGTTGTATATGACTGATTTGTTGTTTCGAGGAGGGCTTGTTAAGTATCCTAAGATGCACGAGCAGTTAGTATTATACAAGGAATTGTTTTTGGAGTTTGTTATGAGTTTGAGTGTGGATTTCTCGAATTGGAGGTTTAGTTTTAGGCAGGCCACTAAGTGGTATATGTGATCTTTTGGTAGATTGGAGCGAGTGATGTGAGGGACTAATAGTTTAGAGAACACCCTACGGGAGCATACTGTGTTTGATTAGTACCATATACATGATGTAGTCTTTTTTTGAGAGATTACTGGGCCAGAGGGTGGTCAATATAATCCGAGCATATCAAAAATCAGGAAATATCAAAATCCTTTACTTTGGATTATTCATCAGTGGCTTACCCGGTCGTTCCTTTGGAAGATCGACAGAGATGGTGTAGCGGGCATTAGATACTTACACGGCATCTATGTTTGCCTACATGATCGGCCGATTGATGTAGCGTACTTGTTCTTATATCATATCATGGAGAAACGTAACAAACGCACGGGGGCAATTATGGGTGCGTATTTTGTTACTAGGATTGCTACAGATATTGGCATTGATTATTTCCACAACGAGTCAGTCACTTTACTGGGTCACATCTCGCCCATGGACATGCGCTTGTATGAGAACATGAACATGGTATCTAGAGTTGGCGGAGTAGCACAACTGATTTGTTTTCCTTACGACCATCCGTCACCACCCAAATCACCATTTCTTATGGCCCAGCCAGCAGAGCCAGAGCCACAGACAGCACCTTTAAGTCCATTCTAGCAGAGTTTCTCTTTTGCCGAGGGTCCTTCTTCTATTGTGCCTCCTCAGCCAGCACGCCACTCTTATTCTCACCTACCCCCTTCATCCACTTTTGATGGACCGTTTCTAGATCCAGAGGACTGTGTGTCGCTGTATCGGACGAGTTACAGTATGAAAAGATATCTTGACTCTGCCGCTTAGCGGTATCATGAGGTTGATAGGCAGTTTTTAGAGGTCAGATTCCAGTTAGGTGCTGTTGAGCGACAGCAGCATGTCATAATGGATGATGAGCACTAACTTGAGCAGAGATAGAAAGATCTAGCAGAGCAGCAGTTAGCACATTATGAGGAACAGCAACGCACCCACATTCAGCATGTGGAGCAGTTCTAGGAATTCCGTTAGGAGACGACGAGTCGCCTTGATGCTATCAAGACTACTCTACGATCTCTTGACTTCCAGTATCTGCCACCTCAGTACTTGTCTGGCAAGCATCCTCAGTTTCCAACTCCTTAGTGTGTTTTGCTGATTACTATGTGTTTTAGGTTGTACTTGCAGACATGATTCTGATGACATTGTATGACGATGATATTTAGATTTTATTATGTGACTTTTTCCATTGTTTATATGATGTTTGATTTTGATTTATTTTGCTTTGGGTTGTTGGTGTGTTGCTTGAGTATTATTCTGCCAAGTTTTACCCATTTGGATGGTTTTTATTGTGTTTGGATTGAATTTTTGCAGGTTCAGTTTATACAAAGGTTGTTGTCTAGTTTTTGCAGCGAAGAGCACGGGTCGTGCTATTTCCAGATAATGAGCACGACACCGTGCTCATCAATAATTATATGTGATTTTCAGGTGCTCACCACGAGGTCGTGTTGGTTTAAAATCAGTACAATTCATGCTCTATGACATGTCTCGTGGTGAACAATCACCACAACCGCATGCTGGCTCCAATCTAGTATGGGCTTGTGCCAAACACGGCCTCTTTTTTGCATTTCGACAGGCCTTGAGGTTCATTTTAGACCGCAAATTTTCTATTCCTTGCTTTTCCTTTTGAGCATATTTTATCTTCATGACTTTATTTATTTTCCTTTGTTATTTTCCATTTTTTTACTTTTATTTTCCATTTTGTATATACTTGTTCTATTTTTGTTCTGTTTTTGTGACCCTTTATTTTTATAGGATCGACTGTTCCATTCTCGACTACTCTTCATTAGTGGTGTTTTCTTTTCTCTCTCTTTCTTTTCTTTCACATCTGCCTGCCTATTTTGTCTTCTTTATTCTATTTCTGCATTCGCTTAATTCTCTTGCTTTCATCTGCCTTATCTCAAACATTGAGGACAATGTTTGAAATAAGTGTGGGGGAGAGATCGTGCTGTCGATCTTATAAACAAACCATAGCTGATTGAGCATGATAGGAAAATTATAAGTGCAATTTTGAATGACTTGTTTGTACAAATTTCTTCGTACCAATTTTTGTTTTATAATTGGATGATTTAAAATTGAGCAGGATTGATAGACTTTTCTAGTTGGGTGGCATAAATGACTTAGGTTTCAAGAAAATATTTTGCTTTATTCACCTTTAATTCCTAAACTTCCTCTATTTTTCTGGGGAACTACTCCTCTATTCAACGTTTATTCGACAAATAGGAGCATGGGCTTTACTTTTAAAATAGGAGTGTTTTCGCGAATGGCTGGAATCGAGTATCTAACGCAAGCATTTGATTTCGCGTTTTTGCTAGGAAAAGCTCCTAGAAAAAGAAGTAGCCGAAAAATGAATATAAAAAAGAAGAAAAATAAAAAGAAATAGAAAAGACAAATAAAGAAAAAGAAAAAGAGGTTTAGTTTAGTGAATTCGGGTACTTATATCTTTATTGATTATAGTTTGTTTTCACCTGATTCTGACTTTTTAGATGATAGTTACTATTGTTTGTGTTTGGAGACTGATAAGCAGGCATGAGAAGTTGGATCAGAGAGAGATTTAGGCTCAAAAAGTATAAGCACGACCTGGTGATGATGAGCACAGGTCGTGCTCATCTCAATTTGCAGCCACTACCGAAAGTGTTAAGCAAGAGCTCGTGTTTTACCCAGAACTTGAGCACGGGTAGTGCTTTTACCAGAACATGAGAACGGCCTCGTGTTTAAATTAAAATTGGCATGAATCGTGGGTGACTCGTGCTGCTATCGTGTCATGCTGATTTTGTGCAGGGCACGAGACTTGCAATTGGCAAGAGCTCATGTTATCAATCCAACAGTCAATCCTCTGTGTTAAATTCACGAGGTTTTCATTCTTTCCTCTTGGTCGGATGTTAGACGACCTTAGGTTTTAAATTCCAGCAATTTTAGGGATTAGGATTACGTTCTGCAGCCAATTACATGTGTTCCTTAGTGTAGATTTCCATTTCTCGCACAAATCTTTACATTTCTTGCAACGATCCTTTACATTTCCACAGTTACTTTCCTATTTGTTTACATTTCTGATGTTATTTCATTTTCTTGCATGTTTATTGCTTTAAATCTTCATTTCCAGCCAAGTTTAGAAGCTTTTCTCTACTTTCATATTGATGCTCTTTTGATTTCCTTGCAGTTACTGTTTGGTTATTGTTTTAATTACTATCTTTGAGTATATTTTAGATTGAGTTTTTGTTTAGTTGCTGTTTAAATGCTTTCCTTTATGATTTACTTGATGTTTGTTACAATTCTTCCCATTTACATTTAATGCAATGTTAATTTCTTGTTTGATTTAAATTCTTGTCATTTATCTTTTTGTTCTTACTTTAAATTCCTGTTTTTATGTTTCTGCAATTTAGATTAATTTAGGTTAATTGATTAAAATTTAGCTTGATTGGACATTCTGTCAAACAATAACGATGCGCATGATTTTAGTTTCAATTTTCCCTAGGGTACGATATTTGGGTTGAGTTTTTACTCCCTTATATTACTTAGCCGTGCACTTGCAAAAAATGTGTCATTTAGCTTTAGGACGCGCCATGGAGCAGCTATAATCGAGAACCCCTCCACAAATCTATGATAGTAACCTACCATACCGAGGAAAATACATACCGTTGTAACTGTCTTAGGAGGTTCCTAATTTACTGCTGCTTCAATTTTCTTTGGATCTACTGATATTTCTTATCCAGATATCACATGTCCAAAAAGACTACATGATCCAACGAGAATTCCCATTTGCTAAGTTTTGCATACAACTATTTTTCTCATAATGTTTATAATACTATTCACAAATGTTCATTATGTTCTTCAGTATTCCTCAAGTAAATCAGTATATCATCTATGAATATAATCACAAACTGATCGAGGAAGGACGAGAATATATTGTTCATCAGTGCCATAAATGTTGTTGGAGTATTAGTTAAACCAAATGGCATAACTAAAAACTCGTACTGACCATACCGAGTTTGAAAAGTAGTCTTTGGAATATCTTCATGTGCTATCTTTAATTAATGGTACCCAGACATTAGGCCAATCATTAAAAACATAGTGGCACCTTGCAATTGATCAAGTAGATCATCTATTCGAGGCCATGGATATTTGTTCTTCACTGTTGTTTAATTAAGTTTTCTGTAATCTATACATAACTGTAATGTTCCATCTTTCTTTTTTAACAAATATTACAGGTGTTCCCTAAGGTGAAACACTCGGTCGAATGAATTATTTATCAAGTAATTCTTGTAATTGTTTCTTTAGTTCCTATAATTAAGATGGTTCTGTTGTGTATGGTTGTATGAATATTGGTGTTGCAACTCTCTCTCTGTCAGGAGATAATCCTGTAAAATCCTCCGGAAATACATCTAGGTATTGCTCTACTATTGGTATCCTTTGACATTTTTATAAGTTGTTGTTTTATCAACTATATCTGCCAAATAAGCTTTACATCTGTCTCGAATCAACTTAGAGGCTTGAATAGTTGATACTAGACAAATAGGCACAATCTTTTTATTTCCATAAAATATTGCTTGATCGTGTTCTTTAAATTCTATTATTACTTCTTTCGTAAAACAATCCACTTTAGCTCAATGATGAGTTAACCAATCCATACCTAATATCAGATCAAACTCTGTCAAATCCAATCAAATCAAATCAACTGTTACTTTTGTATTTTGTGTCTATATTTTACAATCTTTGTATATCATACGTGCCCACATCATTTTTCCTAAAGAAGTATGGGCTCTTAGGCTCTGGGTCAATGTTTTAGGTTTAACTTTCACTACATGTATTATTCTGGGGGTAATAAATGAATGCGTAGAACCAGGATCTATTAATGCGTAAGCAGAAATACCAAATAAATGGATCTCACCTGTGATAACCTTAGGAGCGTACATTGCCTCCTGTCTGGACATCACAAAAACTCTAGCATGTCCCTAAGTCTGAGTAACAAAGGCTCTTCTGCCTCGGCTAGAGGTTGGAGTAAAAGCAGCTCCTCTACCCCGCCTATAAGTGTCATTCACAGTCGTCCTTGGATCTTTATTGTGCACTACTGACTGTGTCTATAATGTATCTCTCTCTGCCTCTCCTCTATCTCTCCTCACAGGACAATCTTTCATAAAATGTCCCTACTCACCACATGCATAACAACCACCTGTCAGTAATCTACACTCATAAAAATAAATCCTCTGATAATGTGGGCATGGAAATTTAGTAGGTCCTGACACTGTCACTGAGCCACCCGGTCCTCTCCATCCAGATCCTCTACTGCGATAAGCCTGATAAGAAAAAGGTCGTGATCAGCCTACAATAAATACTAAGAATTCGGTGTCTTTCCCAGTTTACTAGACTCTCCTAGAGTTGCTACTCTCTTCTGTTTACTTGCTTTTTCCTCGTCATCATCATCATTAACCTTAAGAAGTTCTTCTGCCCTAATCGCTGCACCGTATAATAACTTGTTTCTATTTTAGGGATTTATTTACGAATTTTCTTGTTCAAACCATCTTCAATTAACTTACATTTATCCTTGTTGGTAGAAATATAGTTTGCAGCATAATGTGATAGCTAGGTAAACTGTAACTCGTACTCAACTATTGTAACATCCTCATCCTTAAGCCTAAGATTAATAAATAATTAAAATGATTAATGGGAAATCTAGAATTTAAGTGATAAATTATAGAAAATCAGTAGTTGATTGTAACTTGATTAATGGTTGATAGAAAATATATATGGAAGGTAAAACATTTTAGAATTTCAAAGAAGTACACATTGTGGCAGCCAAATATGTGCAATTGGCAGCGACCACGCGTATTTAAAGGTGAAAACATGTTTTTGTCAATTTTGATCCAAATAAACATGTGGTGAGGCTGAGCACGTGTAGTTTTAAGTGACCCTGCATAGTTTGCTAAGCTATTGAAAAATTAGGCTGCTTAGGAAATTAAAGTAGGAGGTGGATTGATAAAAGAGCAAGGGAAGATAATCAGGATCATTGGAGGCAGTTTATAAAAGGGAGAGAGTGAGCTAGGAAGAAGGGAAGAGAAAGTAGGAAAGGAAAGAGCAAGAGAAAAGAGAGTCGAGAGATAGTGAGATACAGAGATGGTGAGAAAAAGAGAGAGAGATATTTAGGAAAAGAACGGTGAATATTATTCCTAAGGATGCACTACTATAGAGGTATAGCGGGAGACCGACGATTGGAGCAGGACCAGTGTTTTGAAGGATTTTATATGGATATACGGGTGAATAATCTAGACTCAATTTGAAATAAATTATATGAATTATTAGAATTGCTAGTGTAACACCCCAAAATTTGAAAGTAATTAAATAATTAAATAAAATATAGGGAAAACTTTTCGCGATTTAAGTTGGGGAAAAATTAACCAAATGGAAAGAGAAGAGAAATATTTTAAAATTGAGAAATTGAGTCAGAACGGGATGGAGAACGGTTGTCACAAACCGTTCCTGAAACCATTTAAGCTCACTGACTTGTGTAGTATGGTCGAACGGCCTGGCGAACGGGTTGCGCTAGCCGTTCTCCAAACCGCTCGGGCCATTCTAGACGTCAAAAAGAGGCACATGTTTTTGTTAAAAATGGAAAAAGGAGAGTTTCGAATTCCATAGAAAAAACTAAATTTAAAGGAAATAAAAATCAGAAGTTGATAAGTCGATCGGAAAAGAGAAATACGTAAGAAAAAGGGACCAATAGCCAAAAGGGCAAAATCTTAAAGAACTGAATCCTTATATATATATATATGTTCCTATCTCTCTCTTCACACCTCAAATTCACGTTCCTCTCCTCCAAAACACCTCCCAAGGTTCTAAAACCCTAAACTAACATATTTCCTAGTGGAATCTCGGTGTTTGGGAGTTCCAGGATCTGTCTGTGCTCGTAATTCGGTAAGATTTCTTGATTCAATCTTGTAAATCTCGTTTTTGGCATGAACCCTAACTTTCCGATCACATTTCTTTTTCGTTTGGGTTTGGAATTGAGTAAATAATAGCTTGATTGAAAGCTTAAGGAATATACTATCTTGTAGTAATAATTTCTGGTCTTAAATTCTGGTTTAGGTATCTAAAATCAAGGTTTGAAAATCATTTGTGAATAGTGACGAGTTTGGGTTTTCCAAACAGGAGTTCTTTTTCGAGTTGCATTGCTTAGGTAAGAATCTTCAGGCCCTATTGAGGTTATATTAATGGCCAATTTAATTGTGTGTTAATTAATAAATGAGTATGGAATGAAGATAGGAAATTGTCTAAGGGTTTTGAAGTGGAAAGTGGAGAATGGGAGGTTTGGCATATGTTAGAC
>CANYCX010733420.1:0-17820 GCA_948193385.1 Breynia disticha f. nivosa
TGAAATCACATGTCCTAGAAAGACAACCTCTGACATCTAGAATTCATATTTACTAAACTTAGCATACAACTCTTTTGGTTTCAATAACTCTAACACGATGTTGAGATGTCTCTCGTGCTCTACCGTGTCTCTAGAATAGACCAGAACATCATTAATGAACACAACTACGAACTAATCCAAGTACGATTGAAAAGCCTTATTCATCAAAGTGATGAATACTGCTGGCGCATTAGTCAACCCAAATGACATACCTGTAAACTCAAAGTGCCCATATCGAGTCCTAAATGTCGTCTTTGATATCGAACTCTCCTCTTCTCTCAATTGCCAATAATCAGACCTAAAGTCTATCTTAGAAAACACAGTTGCTCCTTGCAGCTGATCAATCAAGTCATCTATCCGTGGCAACAAATACTTATTCTTTACTGTCACCTTATTTAGTTGATGATAGTCGATATACAATCGCATACTATTGTCTTTCTTCCGCAAAAATAACACCAGTGCGCCCCAAGGTGATACCATAGGTCTTATAAAATCTTTTTCTAACTGTTCCTCTAATTGTCTTTTCAGCTCCTACAACTCTACAACTAGATTACGATATAGTGCAATCGATACTAGAGCTACTCCTAGTACAGTATCTATCTTAAAATCAGCCTCTCACTGGCGTGGTAATCCTGATAACTGCTCAGGAAATACCTTACGATCTTCACATCGTTTACCTCTAACTTCAATTGATTCAAATCAATCACAAAAGCTAAGTAAGTTTCACAACCCTCTCTCAATAATTTAGCAGCAGTAACTGCTGAAATCAAACACAAAGGTATCACTTTCTACTCACCAATTAACAAGTCTTTTCTTTCACCATCAACCTCGACCACTACCTCGTTTGCATAATAATCAACCAAAGCTCTATTTTTGGATAGTCAATCCATCCCTAAGATTGTAACGCCCCAAAAATTAAACTAAAATATTCCAAAAAATATGAAAATAGTAGGGTCAAACGGCCTGGGAAACGACCTAGCCAAACCGTTCCCCAAATCGTTTCAGTTGTGAACAAAAAGTTAATTTTCACAGCCAGAAGTCTGGAACCACCTGGCCAACGGTTTGGGAAAACTATTCACCAAACTGTTTAACATGTCGGGTTTTAAAAATGGGTCGGCGAGAACATTTGCAAAAGAAACCAAAAACCCTAAAAACACTATCCTGAGTTTTCCTTCCACCCTACCCCAAAAACTCTTTGATATATAGCCTAAAAAAACCAAATCTAACCTCAAACACCCTAGATTCATAGATTGGAGCTTGACGGAGAGCATGCTTACTGAATCTCTTCGAAAGAGAAAGGTAAGGTCTAAATTTCTACTTGATTTTTGGGTGATTCTGAGCCTAGGGTTTAAGAAAATGATGTATTTTCTATGGGTTATGGTTAATGAAGGTATTATGTATGGATTTGGAACTAAATGTCAAAAATGTGGAAGAGATTGAGGTTTATAGGGTTTTGGTAAAATTAGGAGTTTCTGATAGATAAGGGTGAGAATGAGAAATCGAATGTAAATTTGTGTTTAATGTAAGAAATGTATTGATTTGTGTAGGAGTCATTGTTTGTAACCCAGAGCAGAGTTGAACGACGAGCCGACTTTGTAGATTTTGAGGTTAGTGCACTAAAATACACTTACCATTGTATGTCTTACATCTGTATGGTTAAGTATGCTTGACTGAATGTAGATTTTTAAAAATGTTAGGGTAAAGTGTCTCTAAATGGACTTGAGATTGGTGTGTTTTAATTGTTGGGTTGTGTTAATTACGACTAAAAGTAACAGATGTAACCATGTAAGGATTGGTTTGGGTATGAAAAGTGTTAATGACATGATATGTGCATTTACGAGTGTGACTTTGTTTAAGTGATATGTTGCAAATTGTGGTGTAATGATTTGTATTGGAAAACAATGATTGATTTAATTGTGATTCATGTGAGTTATTGAGTAAAATGATGTGATATGGAATGATGGATGATTTTGTGAAAATATGTGATGAATAATATTATTGTGGAATTGATTGTATTGAATTTTTTGACGATAATTGGCTTGCAACGTTTGTTGAAATGTGTGGTGGAATGAAAGCTTGATTTCATTCGTTAAAATATAATGAGTTGGTGAAATGCATAATTTGAGTTGATTAAAGATTAATGACTGCGAATGTGTGATTTTGCATGAAATAATAAAATGTGCAATTATATTGGTTGCAGTCATGTCTGATCGCTTGTATGGAAATATGGCCTTAAGGCATACGATGGTGTTGTGTGAAATCTCGTGAAATGCACGTGTGTATCTTTGAGTACACCGTATTCATTGTTAATACGTATGATATATGATTTGTGCTTGTGGTATGGTGGTGAGTATATGGAACGTTTCATGGATTTCATTTATGATAAATATCATTGTTTTTGCATTGCATGATCACGGTGCATGTTCATGCTTAATAAATAAAGAGGGGGAATTGCCCAATGAATTGACAAGGAAAGAGCAAGGCTCTTTTCCAATTGAATAAAAAGGGGAATTTTCCCAAACAAGATGAAAAGGGCGAGAGCCCGTAATGTATAATGTGGGGATTAGCCCAATGATATGAGCGAGAGCTCAAATATATGGGGAAATGCCAGAGGAGCGAGAGCTCTGTTATTATGAAAAAGTGAGGGATTAGCCCAATGAAAAGAGAGAGGAATCTCTTAGAGGAAGAGGGCGAGATCTTTCTAGATTGCAAATGATTGTGAGTTCCCAAGGCATATGTATGGAAAATGCATTAGCATTTTATTTTCATTCATTTTGCATAGATGATTTTTTTAGAAAAAAGAATGTATGTGGATTATTGGTATGATATGGATATGGCTTTGTGATTGATAAACATGTTCTCTTGTATGAGTTATATGGAATGAGTATGATCTTGTATGGTTTATGTGGAGATGATGAGAATGGTGTTTGAATTCTATGATGATATGATTTTATCCTATGAGTTGTGTGATTTGGTATAAGATCATTTGATGGTACAAATATGTTATATAATATTATATACTTTCCTCGAGATATGTGCTAAATGGATTGATGATGAGTATGAGAAATGGCTATGTAATTATGTTATTGTGAATGCAAGTATAACCTATTTGAACTTATGCTTGTGGAGTTATGTTATGGTTGATGATTTGATGATGGTAATGAGGAATATGACATGTGTTTATGAACTTAGGTGAAATGTTTGCTAGTGATGCGTGTAAAGATGGAAATGTAATATTTGTGGCATGATATTGCATTGATGTTTGATGGCTGTAATGAATTGCATGGATTTGATAAATAAACGTATATGGGTAAGGATTGGTTTTCTCTTTGAATGGGAAAGATTACGTGGAATGTGAATTGCCTGTGAATTGGGTAATGAATTTGCTTGAGGATATGTTATGTGAGTTATGGAAGTGTGTTAAAATGGTGCATGTTGTTGTGTGCTAAAGTGGTGTTAAACATGCTGTGAATTGTTGAACGAGTAGACTAGAATGGGCTGGGAAATGGGCTGGGTAAGCCATTTCCCAAGCTGTTCCTTTTTCAGTGACAAAATAAAAGGTTTGAATGGCTTGGAAAATGGTTTGGCCAAACCGTTTGCCAAGCTGTTCCCTTCCTCTAGAATATGTCAGAATATCAGAACGAGATAGAAATAGGGTTGCATAGGCTGTTTTCCAAACCGTTCTTGGGTAAAAAGAATTGTAAACTCCGAAATTGTAAGGGAGAAGCTGAGGCAATTAATCATTATGAGATTGGATGTTAGATTCAATTAGGATCGATGATTCCTACCTTGAATAATGCACTAATACCTATTGAAAGTAAGTAATGTTTAGGATGATTCTTTTATCATTGGTCCATAAAACACCTAAAACACTTTACCAACGAGTACTTATGTATTAACCACCTTGGTAAGTGTTGTAGGTATACTTTCTGGGTATTTAGTTACTTACGTTCATGTGTGTTTGTGTAATGTGTGTAGAGTGATCATATTGAGTGACAGGACTATATTTTCAGCAAGGATAAGCGGTGCGATACAGGAAGAAGGTCGAGCTCCTAGTTTTGGGATTTTTTTAATGTTGTATGTCTATAAAAATTTTAGTATAGATGTGATTTACAGACATTGCACGTAAATTGTTTTTCCATAGCTTTAGCATTACACTTATTATTTTGTGTACGATCGACATTAGTCCTCGTTTAATGGTTTGAAAACTATATTTCTCGTTTCTTCTCTCTCATATAATTCTCTGTTTTAAAAATAAAAATTGGTTTCCAAAATTCCAATTTATTCAAAAATGTGTTTTGTAAATTTGGGCATGACAAAAATAATCCCAAAGTCCGCCATCCTAAAAACAATCAAATCGGCCAAATATGTCAACTCGCCGATTTTTAAAACCATTTATTCATAATAATTTATATACTTTAAAGAAATGATATAAAAATCAAATCAATACAAGGAGAGATAAAATATGATACATGAAATTTATAAAATTAGGCCCAAATCTTTTCTGAAATAAATACAAACGCGAAAGCTGTAGTAAAGTTTTGAAAACAAATTCAAAACACTCAATGCATGTATATACATTTATGTACAATACAAAATCTCAAAGTACAAAATCTAGAGCTAGACCTCTGACTAGTATCTCTCTAAGCTCTGATCACCACAAATCTCTAATTCAGTAGCAGCTACCTACAATATGCACAACATCACAAACAATTCATACAGAAGTGAGTATTTTAATGCTCAGTAAGTGTTTTTCATACACTTACCAAAATAGTTAATGCATAAGTAATTGTTATTTATTATGATTTAAATACTTTATGCTATTGGATAAACATTCCTATTAATTTCCACACAGTTCTGTATTTAAATCTCAGTTTAAGTGTTGTTTAGAATTTTTTCTAGGAAGCACGGGTCGTGTTATCTCAAGCACGAGGTCGTGCTCATACCATTTCCAGAATTTTTCTAGCACGGTTCGTGGTGCCAAATTTACCTGAGGCACGAGGGCGTGATGCTAGCATGATGAGCATGCTGACTCTTGGAAATGCATGTTTCATTTCTGATTTTAAGAGAAACAACACACAATAGCAGTTCCTTTAAGTTGCTATTTAGTTAAGCTATTGATTATACCATATCTACAGTATATAACACTTCAAAGAATATCACTCAATAAGCTTACACATAAAGCCATAGTACACATGCCTTAATCATATCTTAAACCATATCCATCTCTTATGCACAAACATTTAACATTTGTATAATCAACAACACTAACCACACAGCATTATCATCCATAACCTCATTCCATGTCATCAAATATCAAATGAATGCAAATGGAATGAAAGTGCAGTGTCAATGCAATCACACACAATATGACCTAGGTTTTCCTTAAAATCCTCTCTAGCATACAGTAAAGGAATCCTCATAAGAACACAGTTTACAGAATGAGCACATAGCTCGTGAAAGTCACACACAGCTCGTAAGGACAGCACACAGCAGGTCTGAATGGCACACATCTCATCTCACACAATGCTTATGCAACACAAGAATGTTTCATATGCATTCATAAATTCAAGCTCGTGCTTTCATAACTCTTTCCAAGTTCATAAGCACACAACATTTATGAACATCAAAGCAAGCTCTTAATTACATCATTTAGCACATAGCTCATATGAACAACATAAGCAATAGCCATCCATTTCCATTCATGCCTTTCACATAGTTTTAAGTTCAAAAGCACATAGCAATATGAACAATTAAAGGCATAATCCACAATCACAAAGATTCATAATATGTTTCCATTTAATCATTAACATCAAGCTAACACACTTAGCAACCATATTAATCTCATATGATCATAAGATCATATCACACATAGTACACATAGAAAACATAGCAACCAAGTTATTTAAGGCACCTTTTTGCTATTACATTAACTCATTTGCATCATATCCAAGTATGAATTAACCATACAGATGCAAGACATACAATGGTAAGTGTAAACATCACCTACCTCAAAATATGTGCGAAGTCGGCTCTAGGCTCAACTTCTATCCATAGTCCTCGAATTGTTTCCTATTCTAAATAAGCACAATAAGGTTGTTAATGCTTTTTCCTCAACTTGTTTCATACATAGAAACATCAATTTATAGCCTTTACACTTCAATTCTCAATGCCTTAGTTAGGTTCACAAGCTCCTATGAACTTTCAATTTCCACAATTTATCATGTTAATTGTTCTAATCCATTCTAAAGGTTCATCTAACTCAATTACAGCTAAGTAATGCCAAATCAGTAGTCTAACTCAGTTTCTTTTTCCTCAACATAGAAATCACAGCAAGCTACAACTCATGAACTCATTCAAATCATGATCATAAACTTACCTTAGATGATTAGCTTCGATTTTTGTTAGAAAATTAGTTGTTCCTTGCTTAGACACCTCCTCTTGATGTTTCTACGGTTTGCACTAGCTTCTTTCTCGATTTTACTCTAAATTGCAATGAAACAATGTTGTTCAGTTGGTTTAGTTTAAAAATAGCCCAGTCAACACGATCATTGACACGAGCCGTGCTCATGGTTGTGCCGTGCTTTTTTAGCACGAGTTCCAGTTAGGTCGTGCAGGAGATCATACTGATCAATTTCCAGAATTATAAGCATGCCCACTAGCTCAGTCGTGCTCCAGCCCGTGCTCATCTACTGGTTTCTGCACTTTTCCAATTTCTTTCCGATTCGATTATGTTTTAATATACTTTCCATGTAAATTAATTCTAACAATTTTCAGGGTTTACATTTCCCCTCAGTGATTTTTTTGTTTAGTTTAAACAAATTAATTTAGCTTCACAAGACCTATTATAATGAAAAAACGATATGCTCTTAGAAAATGAGAAAATTCACAAGGCGTTATTATTGGTATGTAATCTTGCGGCCAAAGATAATTTATAGACTTGTGATTCAATCATGCAGCAGTCAAGGCCAAAAACATTTGCAAGAAGTCCTCCGTTACTTAAATGAGATTTTAAAACCATTCAATTCCAAGTTGTGAATTGAAAAATAGAAACATACGGTAGAATAATCAATTAGTTGCTATGCAAAATTTCTCCGTAGATATTGCATAAAAGGAACATGTTTCAGAATAAGTGCAAAATAATGTGATATTCCGTATAACAATTTAGTTTTTCTTTGTCTCGATGAAGGCAAACATACATGGAGTTGGTGGATACAATTTGCTAATATCTTTGACGTCTATGACATCCACGACTTGTCATACTGAAAGCTGGTCAGATGATTAAATCTATAACACCAAGCGATTGAGATTCCTGACTGTCGTCTTCGTGAATACAAGTCGTCTGATAAGGATTCTATTTCTACTCAACTTCTACACAGAGAATAACTCCTCTACAGATTGTATATTGTAACTAGTATTTATCACAAACACAAACTCTGACTCTCATATCTATTTATACTTCAGTAAGAATGAGAATCAGTGTGCTTTGCCAAATGCCTTTCATGGTATCAGAGCTAAAAATTTCTTACCGAGTAAAGCTCTTTTTTTCTTTACAATGGACACAAATATTGTTCCTGCAGAAAGCACAACACCAACCACGTCAATACCCTCCATCACTCTTCCACTCAAACTTACTTCGACCAATTATCTTCTTTGGCACACACAACTTCTACCAATTTTACGAGTATACAATCTTGTCCACCACATAGATGGTTCTCGACCTACACCAGCTGCAATGGTTGATGGAAAAACTAATCCCAAATTCGACTCTTGGTTCAAGCGTGACCAACTTTTTCTAAGTTCGATTATTTGTTCAGTTTCCAAAAATTTGCTACATCAAATTGTTAGTGCAGAAACATCCCATGATGCATGGCATAGGCTCCACACCAATTATGCCTCTGGATCTTCACTTAAATTAGAACTCTCTAAGAGCAATTATCCACACTCTCACAAGATACGAATTCTATTTCTATTTATATGCAAAAGCTAAATCTCTTGCAGATCAACTTTTCACCTTCAATGCACTGGTACAATCCGATGACCTTATTGACTGGATTACTGTCGGCCTTGGACTTGAATATCGCTCGTTTGTTCGAGCATTGCACGGTCGTCATAAAAGTATCTCCTTCGATGATCTATTCAGACTTCTCCTTAGCGAAGAACTTCAACTTAAACGAGATAATGATCACTCTGAATCTCTCAATGCATCGGCTAACCAAGCTCAATGTTGCCCTCCCTCTTCAGCTTCAACCTAGAGGAGCAAAAACAAGACCGAAAACGGCAGGCCAAGCCGGTTCGACCCGCCGGTTCCCAAAATTGGTCCGGCCCGAAACCGGGCAAAACTGGTTATTGTGCGGGCTGACTGCGGTTCAGCTGAAAGTTGAACCGTGAACCGGCGGATAAACCATCAGTTCAACCCGACAATTCCAGCCTTTGGAACCGCAGGGTCCAACGGTCGAACCAACGGTTCCAACGTCTGCCCACTTTTTTTATTTTTTTATTTTTTATCTCTTCTCTCAACTCTATATAAACCTTCAATTTTCCACACAAAATTCACTCTATATCATCTTTCCATTCTCTCAATTATACACAAACTCTCATAATTCACAAATTCTCTCAATTTTATTTTGTCATTTCAATTTTAGTAGTATAATTTTTTTCGAAAAATGTCGAACGAACAAAATATTTTAGAAGGAAGTGATTGCGTGCAAAATTCTTGTCCTACCCAAGGAACTCAAAATGGGGGAGAAGAAATAAATATTACTAGAGCTCTTTCTTCGGATATTTTTAAAGTTCATTTTACAAGAGAATGTAAAGGAGGTGAAGATTCTAACTTATTTCGCGTTACCTGTAATTATTCCAGGAAGGATTACGCGTTCAAGCATGGAGGCAGATACAGGACTTTCACGGGGCACTTAAAGAATAGTCACCCCAATAAAGTCAGTATGGATGCGGGACAAACACAAATAAGTGGGTTCTTCCTCTCAACCCTCTTTATTTCGTTACGATAATGATTATGCTTTGAGTGATTTTGGTGAAATGATTAGTGTAGATCATTTGTCCTTTATTTTTTCGTAAAAAGTAGGATTTAGAAAATGGATGTCTAAATGTGTTCAACCCGCCTTTGAACTATTTTTTTGATATCAAGTAAAAAATAGTTTGTTAAAACTATATAAACAATAAAAGAAAAATTAGTTGATTATTTTCAAAATAATAATATTCATGTTTATATTTGGAGCAATCGTTTTGGAAATAATTCGTATATGAGTTTAACTTGTCATTTTATAAATGAAAATTTTATTATTCAAAAACAAGTGTTAGCTTTTAGAGGTTTCGACGATCCCCACACCGCTTCTAGCATTGCTTTAGTAATTAATAATATTTTAGAAGAATATAGATTAATGAATAGGATATTTTCTATTCCTTTTGATTATGCTAGTGCTATTAATGCTTCTATTAATGAATTGAAAGCTTCGTGTCGTCCTTATTTTGGGGAAAATTTTTTCATATTAGAAATGTTTGTCACATTTTGAACTTATGTGTCCAAGATGGTTTAGAGGAATTAAAACGATTTATTAATCCAATTAAAGATGTATTGACTCATATATGGTTAAGACCTAGGGTAGAAAGAGAGTGGGGAGATTTTTGTAAGCAAAATAATGTATCCCCTAGACGATTTTCTAAGGACGTAGGACATATATGGAATTCAACCTATACTTCACTTTGTCAATGTACTAATTATAAGAATTTTTAATGTTCTTTTGCTGCACAATTTACTCCTCATATTTGTCTTTTACCTTCCACTTGAAATTTTTGTGAAAAAATTATTTATATGTTACAAGTTTTTAATGATGCTACTTTTCTTTTTAGTCATGTACATAGGTCTACTTCCCACGAATTTTTAGAATAAGCTTTGAATGTACAAGTGCCTTCAATGAAGGTGAGAAAATATATGAAATAAAAGATGCAATCAATGAAATGAAAGAAAAATGACTTAATTATTTTAGGACAATTCCAAATATTTATTTAGTTGCTTTTATTTTTGATCCTACGTTAAACAATAAATTTTAAATTTTAAATGATATTTTATGTCATTATTATTCTTTGTTACATTTAGATGATGATCCTTCTATTGATGTCTCTTTCTTGGTTAGTTATTGTTAGGGATTTAATTAATGAATTGTTAATTCATTATGCTCACACTTTGCCTATTGACGACTCTTCCTCTTTGCTTCCATCTAACCCCTCACAACCTAATAAACTAAGGTTGGGTTCGCAATTTATGCGGATAGGCAAAAAATCTCGAACTTTAACTTCTAATTTTTCCATCGAACTTGAAGTCTATCTAACCACATATTTTGAGGTCGATGATGATTTTCAGATTTTAGAATGGTGGAAGCAATATCATGTCACTTTTCCTACACTCGCGAATGTGGCATTACAAATCATAGCCGTGCCTGCATCAACCGTAGTAGTAGAGCAACTATTTAGCAAGGGAGGGCATATATTGGATAAGAAGAGGTCCAAATTGAGCACAAGTTCACTAGAAAATCAAGTGTGTGTTGATGATTGATCTTGAGCCATACATAGAACACAAGAGTTTCTAAGTTTGCAATTGTCTTCTTCGGAAAACGATGAAGGAGACACCATGACCGCTACCTCTTCCATTGCAGAATTAGATTAGACTTACTTTTGTTGCATTTTTTCATTGAATTTTTTCTTTATTTTGTATTAATTTATTTTATATAACCATGGTATTCCTCCGCCATAAGTGAAGAAACATTAATAAAAGATAGAGATACCGTCCTTTTTTATTTCATAAAATTTTGAATCAGTAGGGTCAAAACGGTCTGGGAAACGACCTCCATAAACCGTTTCACAGACCGTTGCAAATTGGCAAAGTTGCAAAAGGTTACATTAGCTTTTTGAGGGGTCAAAACGAGATGTCAAACGGTTTGGCCCAAACTGTTTGGTGCTACTGACCTTGGAAGACATCTGTGAGGATCAAAACAGTTTGAGAAACAACCTAGCCAGGCCGTTCTCAAAACTTTTTGGATTCGCCCAAATATACAAAACCAAACCATGAACTGCCGGTTTGGTCCCAGAATCGGCGGTTCAAACCTGGCCCGAAACCGGGACAGACCCGGCCCGACCCATCAATTGGACAAGCCAATTTCGGTTCCACCTGAACCAAAACTGTAAACCGTTAGTTAGGGCCCAAAACTAGCAGCTCAGGCTCGTTTTACACCTCTACATCAACCAACTCGACTCCTTCTACTATATCATCTTCCGTCACACCTACTGCTAATTTTGTCTAAAGAGGTGGATGACGTGGCCGTGGAAATTACCGAGGTGGAAGAAACCTTGTCGTGGATGTTATCGACAATTCTCTCCAAGATCACCGTCCTATATCAACTTCAACATCCAATATCATAACTATTATGGAATTGGTCACACTAGCCCTCATTGTCCATTTGGTCATTTCTCCAATCCCTTTTCCTCTAACATCGCCTACACAAACTCGGCACAGTCATCTCAGAATTGGGTTGTGGACTCCGGGGCTTCACATCATCTCACATTAGACCTCGATAATTTAGCCATCGATTCTGAATATACTGGTCTAGATGAAGTTACAATTGGCAATGGTACTACCCTTCCTATCTCTTATTATGGTTCTTCTTATCTAGTCAATAATAGTATTCCTCTCTATTTGAAAATTATACTTCGTGTCCCTTGTGTCTTTCACAATTTACTCTCTGATCATGCACTTACAAAAGCTAATCATGTTTTTGTTGAATTTTTCCATGACAAATTTCTTGTAAAGGATTCAACAACAGGGACATTTTTGTGCCAAGAGGAGAATAAGGATGGCATCTATAGTCTCCAGCTTCAATGTACCACAAAGACTGCCTCTCCACAAACACATATCCTTCTCTATATGACATCAATGCCTTGGTCATACCACTATCCCAATGTTTATAGAGTCGTTTGAAATAATAATCTCATCTGTACAGGTTCTAGAGAGTCTCAACTTTGTCATGGTTGCTGTATTGGAAAAATTCATAAACTCTCTTTTTTAGTTTCCAATTTTAAAGCCACTAAGCCTATAGAACTAGTCTATAGTAATGTTTGGGGACCTTTTCCAGTTAATTTTGTTGACAGTTTCAGATACTATTTATTATTCCATGACCATTTCACCAAATACTCTTGGATTTATTTTTTGAAACACAAGTCTGAAGTACTTAGTGAATTTATCAAGTTCTACCACTTTGTTGAATGTTATTTTGACACAACTTTAAAATGTTTTCAGGCTGATTAGGGTGGTGAATTTCAGTCTCTTAGATCATATCTTTCCCAAGATGGCATTGTTCAACACACATCTTGCCCACATACACTAGAACAAAATGGATGTACGAAATGCAAACACAGACACATTGTTGAGACAACCCGATCCCTTCTCCATACATCTAGAGTCCCACTTAAATATTGGACCTATGCATTTGATTGTGCTAACCACATTATTAACTGTAACATTCCGAGAAATTTTTGTATTAAAATGAAGTAAAATAAATGTTTAAACATTAATAAATGAAGGTTGATCAACAGTTGATAGAATGTTGATGTGAGACCAAGAAAAATGGTGAAAAATGCTGAAATTGGCTTAGGAACGGCCTTGGGAACGGCCAGAAGCTGTTCCAACAAGTCGTTCCCATATAAATTAGGTCCCAAAAGGAGAGAACGGTCACCAGAATGCCCAGAGGCCATTCCAGAAGCCGTTTGGTCTGCCAGAATGTGTATTTAAATGACGTAAAACATTTCAAACCGACTCAAAACTCTTCCTAACTCTTCTCAAACGTTCTCTCAACTTTCAAACATCATCCTAAGGCTTCCTAAACATCAATTCTTCCTACAAACACCAATTCTTGCAGGAATTCATCCTAAGTTCCTAAAGGTAAGCTTATATAAAGGTTTTCTTAAGGTTTATACTTTGAATTGAATGAGATGAGATCAATTTAAATGGTATTTTGCTGCTGGAATTGATTTATTATAGTGAAAGGAACCCTAAATACTACTATGTATATGATAGGATGGCTTTTAGGAAGAGGGGTTGATGAAAAAGAGTTAGAACAAAGAGTTGATTTAGGGTTTATCAAAGGGTTGTGCAGAAAAGTTATGAGAATTGTTGATTGAAGGTTTATCATGATGATTTGATGATTCGAATTGAGAATTAATGTGAAAAAGGGTTAGTTAATGAATTTTATATGCTTAATTACGTACAGGAGGATCTGTACGACGGCTGAGTGGATTTTAAGTCAGTGTTGAGAGTGCCGATTTTGCTTAGATTCGAGGTAAGTGATTCTTTGCTTACATAAATAACTTGTAAGTGAAATTGTAAGTGTCCTTCACTTACTATGTTTATGATCCTGAATCATTGAATGCCTATTTATGCTTTTGAGTAATTGAGAGTACAAGTATAAGTATTCTTATACTTGTAAGTGATTTCATAAGTGTCTTTACACTTATTCTTGTGAAATGAAGAATTAATATGTTCTTAGGAAACATAAATGAATAAATCGATAAGCTAAGAAAGCTTAACTGAATAAAGAAAGAAATATGAAATGCTCATATGTGTATTATGTTCTTAGGAACATTGAAGCTTGATATGATTCTTGCTTGTGTGGTTTATATGAGCATGCTGATTATGAAATGGTTATGGCTTGAATTCTATTCTTGCCTTGCTTATATACATGTGTTTTGATTTGAGATTGTATGCTCTTTTGGCTGATGTTGTCTTGTTGACATCATATTGATATATGATTGATTATAAGTTAATATTAAACATGTGATTGTTGTATTACTTTAAAGAGCATACATTGAGATGAGATTGAGATATGGCCATGGAGTGCATTGTTCATTCATTGTGTTGCTTGATTGTGTGACACTGGGCCGATATCCTAACCTTGGCCTGAGGAGTATTCCGAGAGAGATCTCGATGCCAGCCTAGGACCGATGATATTTTGATCTAGGCTCAATGCCGTATTGGGTACGATGCCAGTCTGGGACGGAGGGAAAAAAGAAAAGAAAAAGAAAAGAAAAAGAAAAAGAAAAGAAAAAGAAAAAGAAAAGAGAAAGAAATACCCCGGGGCATTCGCATGTATTTGCATAATATTCATATGCAGATATTTGATTCGCATTCATAATTAGCTTTATTCTTTGTATTTTATGAATGTTGATTATATCTGATTGATTATGGAATGACTTATGATTGCTGAATGGATTGGTTATGAGATATGATAAGTTATTGCGCTTATGGTTTCAATTGAGTATGTGTGTGCTTTGATATGATTATGACTCTTGTGTTACTTGCTTATTTGATTGTACATATAGTACAAATGATATTCTGGTAATGTATTTGAAACAAAGCACTTAATCAATACTCGATTGAAAAGGAAACAGAGTTGGAAATAGAAAGTTAGTAGCTCAGCACGTCCATCGTGTTGACCAGCACATCCTCGTGCGAGATATTGAATCTAGATAAAAGTAACGAGCACGACCTTGTGCTCAAATGAGGCACAACCATGCCTATTGGGAAATCAGAAATGAGCATGTCCTTGTGTTCATCGAGCACGCCCCGTGCTAACTGTAGTTTTTCCTGCACATCATTTTAACAACGATTTATTTGTCACTTACTGAGTATATTTTATATACTCACCCTTGTATGTTGTTTTAATGGTGTGCAGGTCTAGCAGGATTTCATGAGGAGAATTCGAGCACATATTTAGCAAACATGGATTGTTTTGAAAAGATGTTTTAAACAAGTGTATTTTATTTGTTACATTTCTAATAAGTTGATTGTATAATTTAATAACTCTTTTCTATTTCCATTTTTGTGTTGAAAATGTTTGGAAATATTGGATAAATGGTTTACAATTTGGTATTTGAAAATAACAAGAATTTTATTTTTGAGTCTCGCATTAACAGATTACTCACTCCTTTACTCAATTACAACACTCCTTACGAAAGTCTTTTTGGTAAAAAATTTGATTAAAAATTTTTCGGGTCTTTGACTGTTTATGCTAACTCTGGTTAAGACCTTATGCTCTACACAAGCTTGCTCCTCGCTCTTCCCCCTATGTTTTTTTAGGCTATAGTAAAATCCATAAGGGATACTGTTGCCTTGAGTTGTCATCTGGTATGGTAAAGTATACATTTCTTGTCGTGTTCAATTTGACAAATTAATTTTCCCTTTTGCAGGTCTGTTATCAAATTATCAAGATGTCAAAGCCCCCTTGTCCACGACCCAACTATCATGCTGTTGTCGCTCTACTCCTCTTCACTGACGTGCCACTGCCCAACCGACAGGACCAAGATGCACCTGTACCTGCCCACACTCAAACTCCATTGTCACATGCACCAAGCCTCTCAAATCAACACCTACGGTTGACCCAACCAGTTGTCATCCTTTCATCATCTACACCACACCGACAACGACCCCATCCGAACCAACTGCCGACCACAGTCCACAGCCTTCCACAATACTAAAGTCCACCATCCTATCCGGTACAAACCCTATCCCTTCCCTAAACTTAATTTGATTGTAGACTTAACAGGTGTAACCCAACATTCCTTATCTCTTAGTGTGATCAGCAAAACACACCCAATGATCAGACAGTAACAAACATGCAACTTAAAATCGAAAGTCTTCACAGCTACAGTTTATGATAATGTCCCTACCTCCTGCACACAAGCACAAAAACATCTACATTGAAGAAAATCCATGTTCAAAGAATATGATGCCCTGGTACGTAATAACCCTTGGACTCATGTTCCTCCTCAACTCGCAACTAATTTTATAGGTTACAAATATGTTTATCGCATTAATAAGAAACCAGATGGTACTATCTCTCAATACAAGGCTCTTCTAGTTGCAAAGGGCTTCAACCAATGCCCAGGACTTGATTATACTAAAAAAATACAGTCTAGTTATTAAATCGTCAACTCTCAGATTAATTCTCTCCATTTTCGTGTCTCACTCCTGGGAAGTTTTATAATTGGATTTCTCAAATGCCTTCTTGACGACAAACTCGAGAAAAAAGTTTATATGACACAGCCAGCCAGATTCATCGACCCTACAAAATCAACGCATGTTTGCCTCCTCATCAAATCTTAATATGGTCTTAAACAAGTTCTGAAAGCATGGTTTAGTTGCTTAAGAGATACACTGTTACTATTTGGGTTTCAAGGATCACATATCGATTAGTCTCTTTTCTACTATAATGCTAAGGGTATACGTTCTTTCTTCCTCATATATCTTGATGATATCCTATTCACAGGCTCACATCAGGATTTCAGTAAAGTTGTTCTCTCGTTTCTCAAGTCCAAGTTTGTTCTCAAAGAATTGGGATAACTTAATTATTTTCTCAAGATAGAAGAAAAATGGGACCCTAATGGTGTTTTACTTACTCAGTCAAAATATGCCTTGGACATCCTCACTGATGCAAATATGTTGAAATCAAAACCGATAGGCACACCGATTGACAGTTCTTCAACAAAATCTTCCACGACAACACCTTCTTCTTTTGTCCATGCAGCCTTTGACACAACCACCTACAGACAAGTTGTCTCCAATTTGCAATATGTGTTCATAACTCGTCCGGACATATCCTACGCTGTTGGCAAAGTCTCTTAGAATATGCATGCACCAACTATAGAAAACTATCTAGAAGTAAAACATATTATGTGCTATATTTTTGGAACAAGAAACATGGGTATCTACATTCGATGCAGCAGTGATTTTTCCCTAACAGTTTATTGTGATGCTGACTTGGCTGGCAACAAAACAGATCGCAAATCCACAACTGAATTTTCTATTTATTTTGGACCAAATATCATTAGCTGGAGTTCTCGCAAACAACGAGCAGTTTTTCGTTCTTATACAGAAGCGGAGTATAGATCCATTGCAACGACAACCAATGAACTACTTTGGCTACAATCTTTGCTTAAGGAATTTGGGTTTCATTCATCATCTACACTAAAGTTGTGGTGTGACAACTTAGGAGCCATATATTTTATCGGAAATCTTATATTTCACACTCGTTCTAGACATCTTGAAATCGGGTTTCATTTTGTTCGCGACCTCGTTCGCAAGAAGCAGCTCAAAGTTGCATACATATCAACAAACGATCAAATTACAAACTTGCTTACCAAACCACTCTCCAAACTCAAGTTTTATGGTCACCGTCTCTGCTCCCGTTAACTTGAAGGGGAATGAAAGGATTCTATTTCTACTCAAATTCTACACAGAGAATAACTCTTCTACAGATTGTATATTGTATTTATCACAAACACAAACTTTGACTCTTGTATCTATTTATACTTCAATAAGAATGAGAATCAGTGTGCTGTGCAAAATATCTTTCATCTTCTACCCAATTTTTTTGCCAACAGTATCCATTGTACTTTACATGCTCACAAAAACCACTGATATATATAGCTAGCCAATATTTACAGAACAAGTTGTCGATTTCTAAGTAAACCTATGCCTATTTTCAAAGCAGAGAGCTCAATTATTCTTGTTGAAGGATTTTATATCCAAGAAAGAGTGATTTTTGATGATTATATGATGAATGGTGTCGGGAAAATTTAACAAACCTTACACTTAAGGTTTGTATATTGAGGAAATAGCCATTAATTTTGCAAATTGTAAAAATGACAACTTAGGCAGACTATATTTAAAAAATAGTCATCCCTAAAAATCAGCCCATGTGATCATTTCCATTC
>CANYCX010733767.1:0-15615 GCA_948193385.1 Breynia disticha f. nivosa
AAATCAGATATTTTTCATATATCTGATTTATTTCCTTTTTCGGCGGATTAACTCCATAATATTTCTTTCCAAACTTGTCGTGACGGGTCAAAAATCTATACCGATTATTAACTTTATCCTATTAATTCGGCCCGCGGGCCAAATTAATTTTGGCATAAACAATAATCAAAGACTTACTGATTCTCTCTCCTTGTAGATGCTAGAGAATAAACTTAACCCAAGTCCTCACCGATGTGCAATCTTCACTGTTCCATCGAAAACCTCCATATTCCAACACTTTGGTCGCATAGAGGCATAATAGCAATGCATGCACAAGTGATTCTTCTTCAACCCCACAGTTCGGACAGTACGATGGTACTTCCACTCTTCTCTTTAACAGATTCGTCCGTGTGGGTAAGCTATCTGTACAAGCTCGCCATATCAAATTTAACACTTTAGCCGGAACCTTCACTCTCCAAATTGCAGGCCAAGCCTCCTGTGTTTGCGGGTTCACTTGCATGTTTTCCTCCTCGCCTTCTAGCAAGCGAGATGCGCACTTCACAGTGTACATTCCTGTTCTTTTGTAAAGCCACATCCATGTGTCTTCCCTCCCCTGTCGACTGAGTGGAATCTGACTTATAAGGTCTATGTCTCGCTGTTAAAACAACATTTGCAAAAGGTTCATATCCGACCCTCCATTGAGCTTAAGATCATCCACGTGCATGGAATGCAGGACTTCAATCATGGGCGTGCTGACATATGGATTGTCTTTATCCGGAAGCCAAGGGTCAAGCCACACTGCAACCTTGGCCCCCGTCCCTATTCTCCACCGACAACCCTTCCTAAGCATTTGTTGACTCGTCTCCAGGCAAAACTTGGATTGTGTCCCAGAGTAGCCTCAAAGAAGGTTGAATTTGGAAAATAGCGAGCTTTGTACACTTGAGTTACCAATGCATTAGGTTGTGTCAAAAATTTCCATCCATTTTTTGCCTAGCAGTGTCAAGTTTTTTAAAACTTGACACTGCTTTGCGTGCATTTTTTGCTTTGCGTGTAATAAAAATTTTAAAAAAATTACGTTAACTCGTACAAGAAATTGGAAAAAAAAATACTTAGCTTTTGTAAATTTGAAAAGCGAATTAACAAATAGAACGATGAAACAATTTTTTTTTTCCTTTTGAACTAATTGAACAGAAATGAACTACTGTTCACAGACATAAATAATGACATAAAAAAGTTCACCAAACTATATGTTATACATTTTATAATAAGTTTATCATAAATTGTTTTTAATATAATCATTGGTAATTAGCAGAACATTTTTACATATTGGGAGAGTGATCCCTCTTGCTTGCACCCCAAGCAATCAATCTGAAAAAGATAGAATCCACATATTATGTACATAAGCTGCAGAAAGATCATCCATGATTAGCAAAAATTTGATCTTTACAAGAATTCCTCAAACCGTGTTAGCAAAAGACCAAGTTGCCGTCCTTTTGGATTACGGCAACAGTCCTTCCTGTTTCAAGTACCAAATTGCGCCTTTTGCTGCATTCTCTGCGGCGGCTTTCTTCTTCATTTGCGGCGTGCCGAAACACTCTAACAGTGAGTTTGATGCTGCTTCTACTTCCACAACCACCTTGTAGGTGAAGCTGGAATACATTTGAAATCAATGCTCAGTTAAAACAACATTGGAAAAGATGAATATTGACTCGAATAAGTAAAAAATTAGCGCCGCATGAGATAGTTTTCTTCTTTTGGACTTACAGTCTTAAATGGCTTGGTCCTTCCTCATGGCAACATTCAAACAAAGGAGGTTTCCAACAGTTGGCGGCACAGATTTCGTACAAACGTGATCTTGCAGATTCGTTGTGTGATACACCTGAGAAGGTAAATCAAATTCAATGTGAAAATCATGCAACGAACAACGGTTTGCATGCATAAACATGAAAAATTTCATTTGACGTGCCATTTCAGTACCTGCAGATGCAACAGTTACGTTGGAATGTCCTTGAGCAATTTCCGATGGACGAAATTTTACTCGACTAATAGCTCCAGAACAGATGGGAGAAGTGTTGCTCATTTTACCGATAGAACAAGTTTCAGCATTGAAGTTGGAGGCATTTGAATCTTGGGTGTTCAAATCTTTAGGTTCAGAAGTATCAGCAGCACTGACATCAATAGGGTTTTCATCGTATCCAATCAATTTGGGTGCCATCCTCTCGCAAGTCCTTAAAGCATCCTCCAAATAGTTGGTCATAGGTGCTAGGCCTTGGTCCTGCATTTCAGGAATTTCATGAAATAAACATAGCAAATATGCAGCAAAATAAGATCCACAAAATCTTTGTACCTTTAATTTTGAAAGAAAATGTTCAGAAGCAATCCTGATTGCATCTTTTTTTCTGATACTGCTTGCGGATGCAGATAGTGAGACATCTGTACCACTTACTTTTGCTTCCACAAAAAAATATTTACCCCTCTTTTTAACTGGAAACTGCAAATCCCAGTCACGGGACTGGCAAAGTTCACTCAGTTGTCTGAAAGGACCCAACTGAACATTGGAGAAATTCATTATTGGATCCAAGAATGATAGCATTAACTTCCAGATAAGACTCAAACTGAACCCGGAGTCTAGAAAGACCGCACCCATACAAGACTCTATCAAGTCTCCAAGCACCTGAATCAACAAATATGGTTTGCATAACTCTGAAACCATTTTTCGGTTGTAAATCAGCAAAAATTGACCATCATAGCACGTCAAGAAAGGTGCAGAGAAGCAGAACCTCATGCTTAAGCCAAGAATGGATGACAGGCAACTTCATATAATTATGGGAAAAAAATGCATGAATGAAGTTTTATATTTATATGCGTACCTTCGGACATTTTGGTTCTTCAAGTTGAGCCCTTTCTGATACAGGTGTATTAACAAAGTCCGCATAATCTTCCACAGCCTCAGAGAGATCATGGGAGTCAGACAGAAGAAAGTTGTGCAGAGATCGATGAACCGAAATATCAGCAAATGCCTTGTTATTTGCCAATGCAGATTTCAGGTCTGTCAAGTGGCCCGGCTTCAATTTCGGATAAACAGAGAAGAGATACGATATGATCAAGTAGTCCAAAACAGCATCCCCAAGAAACTCAAGTCTCTGTTGAAACCACAACCAGCAGCAAGCATTGTCATAACATTGAATGCTTTTGTCACTGACAAATTTTAAAGACAGAAAATATAATATATAGACAGAGAAACAACAAAAAGAACATACTTGATAGCAGCCTCCTCCATGCTTATCGTAAGAAGGATGAACAAATGCTTGTAGAAGCAGACCTCTGTGACAAAAAGAATATTCCAAATGCTTTTGGAGGGGAACAATGTCCATAGAAAGTGATAGTGGCATATAGACACAACTTGCTTGACAGGCATTAATAACTTGCGAGGCATCAAAATCTACTTGAATGCCAATCCATCTAAGAAACGCGCTTGCTGCTTTAAACCCGCTGTCAACTATAAATGCTCCTACAAGAGCTTCAACCACATCAGCAATTGTTTTTCTATACAACCAATGATGACCTTTACTGCATCTGACTACATTCGTATTTGCATGTTCAGAATGAATTGTTCTCTCCAGTTCCTTGGTGCAAATATTCGGACAAGGACGACCAGGAGCAAAGAAACTGCTTGGTTCTAATGGTTGATCACGTATATATACCTGAATGAAACAAAAAAAGTCCTATTAACATGATTATATGACGACTGTAACGTCAGTTTCCATTTAAAGATGGTGTCTGGATATTCATGGTAATCACACAGCCAAATAGGATCAAAGCCTTAGTAATACATGCATTGGCAAACTGATATGAGGATTAGAGAAAATTATAGATGAATTTTTTTTTCTTAAAATGCATGCCACTTCTGAGTTCTCCATTTTTCATACCTGCAAGTTGGCCCTGCAAGCTAGCCTGAACAGATTAGAATTATTTACAGCTTTAGAACGTCTTCTTGTTAATTCTCCTTCATCAACAGAATCGTGAGCAAGGAAAAGATGTCGGCCAACTGCAAATTTTAGGAAAGCGTCGCCAAGTATTTCAAGCCTCTCGAGAGAAAAACGCTCCATACACTTTTCTGTAGTGAGAGCTTCTAGTACCTAGCAAAATTCAATGGTTAGTAGCAAAGTATTTCGTAGACATCAAGAATAACTAAACTCAAACATATTCCAAGTATTTTTTTTTTTTAAAAACCATTCAATAGAATTTTAAGGCAGGACCTTACTCTATGAGCACTAACTTCAGCTGCCTCTGGAAATGAAGCAGATAATAGACACTTCAGTTCAATAGCAACAAGCAAGTTCTGCAGACGATGAATTATTGAAGGTAACAAGGAAATCGAGCTCCCAATGTCTTTAGAGAAACCTAGAATCTTCAGCTCACAAAGTTCAGGAACTATATCGACCAAATACTCATCAAGTTCTTGCGCGTCTGCTTACACAAAATAAGTTAGTTATAAGCAAAACTGATGCGTGCGTCCTTTTGTATTCTAGACAAGCAGAAAAAAGGAAAGGCAAACTGCGCAGAGTGTTTCTAGGGAAATAAGAGAAAACAACATTGTACCAGAATCCCCTTGCTTCCTGTTGCGCAGTAAATTCCGCAAAAAAAAGAGCGGCTTCGCCCGCAGAAGTGGTTGTTTTGGATATTCAAGATAAATGTCAAACCTGACATCGGCAGTTCCATTAACAAAACCAACAATACTTGTGGCAGTTTATTTTAATTCCAAGGACATCTAAGCAGAAAATAGGAGTTGAATGGAACTTGGACATAGAACAACTTGACATATGTTCCTTTAGAGTTAATGTATGGTGATAAATTTGAGAAATAAATACCTGGTTCTTAAGTGTTCAACATGACTCGGAGAGTCTGGATCTTTATAACTCACGGGACTGTAACCATTCTTTTCGCGTATGATGTTTGTGACAAAGTAAAAGTTTTTCAGGTGAGGGTAATACACCAAACTATTCTTTACATCATTTGTAGTTCTGCAACCACTGGCGAGATGCAAATGGGTATCTGAAGAAAAAGTTCCCGTGTCTATGACATCGGGAGGACTCCTAAAAATAGGAGATGATAAACATCTTCGTAAAAATTTCCAATCCACCATCACTTGATTTTCACAACCAGGCAGAATGATTGGAAGCAAAAGATAGAATGTCGCATTTGATCCACAATAAGTAATCTTTCCCAAAGGAACAAATTCACGAGTAAATTCTGACCGATCAAGGATGATCTTCAGGAACATTTCTTGAAAATTCTCAGCCTCCATGATCTGTGAATAAATAACCACTTAATATTCCTGAAGCCGACAAATTCTTTAGATAGCTAAAGGAATTTTTATTTACCTCATCCTTGTTAAATACTGTAACTTTTGATGGGACAATCTTTACCATCACAGACCTACCACGAGCCAGATGAAGATCAAGTTCCATTTCCAGAACCTCTTGTGGAAGAGGTTCCTTGACAAAAAGACCGAACTCTTTGTACATTCTGTCATTGGGATCAGGACAGAATTGCAGATAATATGTATTAAGTTGTGAACTCTTCGAGGTAATTAATGGTTTTTTCAATAGAGAAGGAACTAGCATCTCATTCAGGTCTCGTCGCAAAGCCTCATCTGCAATACACAAAATTGAGAAAAAAATATTCAGAACTGTCAAATTATTATTTTTTTAAAAAAAGTACACAGTTGATGATGAGTCGTCATATTTAAACCTTCATCACTGTCAGAATCAGAAGTAGAGTCTTTGTCTTCTTCCTCTGGCAACAGGAAGTTATTTAATGCGCCTAGCTTATGCAATTGTCCAATGGTTTTCAGACAAGCATCTTTCTTAGCAGCTTCACTTGAAGATTGTGGACTACCAACAATTTGATGTATCGGAGCATTCGAAGGTAGGATTATGTGGCAGACAGTTCTACCCATTTCATCAAAATAAAAGAAATTTGGCTTGGGGTCAAAATACCTGCAAAACAACAGAACAAATATTCTCAAAAAATATATGTCAAAATGACATGAAATTCCAGCAAAATAACAGATAATGTCAGAACAGGTCATACTCATCATGAGGAAGTTTTGAACAATATCGATTCAACAATGAGACGCTATATCCTGAACTGATAGTAGCACCAGATGAATCCACTCTGTAAACTTGTTCATCGAGACTAACAAATGTCTCATCAGATGTTCTGCAAGAAATTTCCATGTTCATTCGATCTTCATCTTTTCTGAAACTTTGTATTAAGTCCAGATCTGTCTGACTGCCACTGCAGTACCAAGAACAGTTATTATACATCCGGTCTAAGTGGAAAACAATGAAACAGATTAATATGCCTTTAAAGATCACCTATCCACCAAAAAAGCATATTCAGATTGAGGCATTCGTGCGCGGCCTCTCGACTGAATGAAGCTTGAAACAGTTTGTGGAAGATCAAAACGAATTACAAGACAGCAAGTTTGAATATCAAGTCCTTCTTCTCCAACTTTTGTTGCAACCAATAAATTTAACTGCCCAAAGTGGAGAAAGAAAAGAAATAATTATAAGTGAAGATCAGGAGCCACAACAGATGCATCCAATTACTCATAACACACTGTTTAAGCATATATTTTAAGCTCCACCAGCCACATCTTCAAAGAATAAAAGGTACTTAGTGAACCACTAAAAATTTCTATTTCCAGATTTCAAGTTTTTTAATAAATTGGCTGCCAGACACACACAATCAGCTCTGTTCACAATTCTTGAGGAAGCTTTCCATATTATATGTTTTTTTCCATCAAGGTTCGAGAAATACTCATGTAAACGACTTGCCTTTTTCATTGTGAAGTATATTATTGCATGATTAACAAAACGGGGCCAAACATTCTTTAGTATTCAACATTAGCCAAGTACAACCTGGTCACACAAAGCCAACTTAATAGAGATAACTAATGACATTGAAACATTACTTGTCCTTCCCGAAACTTCTCAAGAATGTTGTTCATAGTCTTCCGTGACATACTTTTAAGTCCAGCGTGGACTCCAACAAGGAAGTCGCACCTCCAAGATGTCAATAACCTGATATTCTGTAGTATGTATGCTAACGATCTAGCAGTGACAATCCTATCCACAAAAATTATACATTTCATATTTGGCTGTTTCCTGCAAAATGAAGAGAGAAATTTTGTAACTGCCAATTTCTAACTATTTGATCCAAAACAAAGAGATTTACAAGAAAAACCATAAATACAATAGAGAGAAGGAGGGAGTATTGGAGTGTGGTGGGGAGATGCCCTTAGCCCAAATGCAGTCATTAAAACCTTCGGCCAATTATTTCTTATTTACATAGAATAATGTTTATCTCATAAGTATTACTATGGAATTAGTGCCCAGCCAAAACACACATGCAAGTATAGACTAATCAATGCGTACTGATGGGGTGGAAATGCAGCTCAAGGAGGTATGAAATGGCTCAGATGGGATAAGTTGTGTGTTCAAAAGGATGCAAGAGGGATAGGCTTTCGAGACTTGAAAGACTTCAACCTAGCTTTGTTGGCAAAACAAGGCTGGTGACTTGTGAGTGAACTGGAATGCTTGATGGCTAGAGTTATCAAGGCTCGTTATTATCGAAACAAGCCGTTTATCGAATCAAAAGTGGGAGGCAATCCTAGTGCCATAAGGAGAAGTATTTGGGTAGGGACTGAAGTAATTCGCCAAGGCTGAAGACTAAAAGTTGGCTTGGGAAATGCGATCCAGATTTGGAAAGATCCTTGGCTACCAAGTGAAGAAAGCGGATGGGTTACAACAGCAATAGGTCAAAGGGATGAGCAAAACAAAGTGGAGATGTTGATTGATCCAATATCTAGACAATAGGATGAAGATAAAGTTCGTACAATATTTAATAGCAGGGATAGTGAGTTAATTTTATTGATCCATTTGAGCATAAGGATGGCAGTTGGTAGTAGGTATTGGCTGGGTGACAAGACTGGGAACTACACAGTTAAATCGGGCTATAAATGGATAAGGAGCAGAATAGCAGGGACACAAGCTAAGGAGGGAATATGGAAGGAGTTATGGTTGGTGAAGGCTATGCCAAAGATGATCAAATTGCTTTGGTGTGCAGCTTCCAATTGCCATCCCACGAAGGTACGATTGGTACAGAGACATGCCCTTTCATCAACTCTCTGTCCAATTTGAAATAGGATGGATGAAACAGCTTTACATGCGTTGGTTACATGTGACTTTGTCAAGGAGGTTTCGAACAATACTAGCATCGGATGGTGGCACGGAGGCTCCACCGAATTCTCTTCTTGGCTAACATTGATGTTTGATAAACTCCCACTTGTTCATTGGGGTGAATTGGGGGTGGTTTGTTGGAATGTTTGGCAGAATCGAAATCGCATGATGCGGGAAGGAAAATCTGAATCGGCTTTTGGGGTTAGTTGAAGGAGTTTACGGATGTGGACCAATTGGATGGAAGGTGGAAAGAGACCAGCTGCCAATGGAGTTGTTGATGGTACAGTTTTACTGGAACAGGTGGCATGGAGGAAAACGAAAACTGGATTTCATGTTGTGTAGACGCAACAATGTTCAATGATGGTGGTGCGATAGGGATGGTCCAACGCAACTGTACAGGAGGTTTCATAGGAGCTGCAATGAAGAATTTCCCCGCCTATAAAGACCCGACAATCTTGGAGGTTATGACGATAAGGGAAGCTCTTTGCTAAATTAGAGACAAGCAACTAAAGAGTGTGGTTATAGAGGCATATTGCTTAGTTGCTATTGATCATATCAACAACAAGGAGTTTTATCCTTCCAATTATGGGTTATTAATATTAGACTATAAAGATTTACTTTCAAATCTAACAGATGTAAGAGTTGTTTATCTGAGGCGATCTCTGAATCTGGCTACTCATACACTTGTTAGGACAATGGGTTTAGTTTCAGGTTGCCATCAATGGAGAAATGTAGCTCCAAATTGTATTTCAGCCATTTTGGCTTAGTGATTTAATATAAGAACTAAAGTAACTTGTAAAAAAAAAAACACACCTGCAAGTAGAGAGAACCCCAATAAGGCACAAAAGCTTGGCTGAGAAATATGGCTCCTTAAAAATCTCTACGCTTGATAGATCGAAGGCACTGTTGCCTACAGCAATAGAAGAGAAAAGTCTGTGAAGAAAGATAATGTTTAGATTTTATACTCAATTTTGTTACAAACACCAAATAAAGCATAAAATACCCAAATGTAAAAAACTTCTAATAGGCAATAATTCAAGAGTACTAAGTTGCAACTTGCAAATAGTAAAATATTCCTATTTCATTTTGATACTGGGTCTACCCTCCTTTTATCAACCAAAGCTCAACTGACATCAGGTGAGCTTACCCAAGGCCTAATGATTGGTCGAGCAACCTCATGGACTGACCAATCCCATCAAAACCTTAGTTGATAGTAGGAGGGACATCCCCACACTTATATATTACATTTCATCTCTCTATTTTTCATGTAGGACTCTATCACATTCCGACACCATTACAAAAGGAAGCTTAACTCCTGGACCACCTTAGATTCACTTATTGTAATAATAAGCATTGAACCAAGTAATGTTTTACATGCAAATACCATTAAATCTGACTGAACCAAGTTTCTACCCCATGTAAAACAATTATGGGGCATTATGCATATTGTCTAAAATACAATAACAATTGCATGCTGAAACTGAAACTTGTACTCTGAACAAAAAACTACCTCTTGTACAGTCAGCATCAAATAGATTTGCAGCTTGTACTAGATATCTGTCACACAGTTTGTCATCACAACTATTTCCTTCTGCTTCTATCAGTGCATTCCACTCAGAATGATCATTGCTCAAAAGAATTCGACAAGCCTTCAAACAAATGGGGAAAGCATGCACAAAACTAGATAATAACAGAGCAAGAATTTGACACGAAAAATAAAAAAAATAGAAACTCAAAAAAGTAAAATAAGCTGGATTGATGATGAAAACAAAGCCTGCATGAAAATCAATATATCATATTTTTTACTAAATAAGGAAAAAAAAAAACATAGACAGAAAGACAAGCAGACTCTCTTTTTTTATTATGGGAGGTCTTTTGAAATAAAAAAAAACATTTCATTGAAAATATCCATTGAAAGAATGTGGAATTTGAAATGAATAAGATTAGAACATTTTTGCGGTTGAAAAATATTCAAGATAACCAAGGAGAGTGGCAAAATTAAGAGGGGAAACTGTGGCTGCAGTAAAACAGCATCAACTCCTATTTGAGGTTCAATTTCTCCTTTAAAGGACACCTCCGAAATGAGTTTTCAGCGTCAAAGACTGAAAAAAGCAATCAATCTGAATCTACTACAAGCTACAACATTCAAAGAACAAGAATGCACTTTATGCACAAACCTTGGAAGGTATCCATTTATAACAGTGCACTGACATTATTGGCATAAGCAACGATTTAAAGATAATGCTACCTCAACATGGGAAAAGAGTTGCAAAATACAATCGCACTATATAGAACCCTTCGGCATGAAACCCAATCATAACGTACTTACATCAGTAAGCACATAAAGCATCGAGCATTAACAAATATTGTACAAAAAGCATTGGTAATTTCAATGAAGCATTAACGTACTTGTGATGCACCCCAAAGACCAAGAGTTTTCAAAGATAATATGATATTGTCATGCATTTTGCGAAGAACTCTTTTAGTGTTTCGAAGATCCTGAAGACTTTTTTGATCAGTTGATTTGCCCATTTCAGCTATGCACTGTTCTCATCACACAAAAACTATAAGCCAATTTCAGTTTCAAAAAATACAATCATACAACCACAAACATAAATAAAATGATATACCTGTCTTTTAAACGTCTCCAGTTTACTACGATAAATGTCATAAGGGCAATTCATCATATTTGGAAGAGGATTATACTCGTATATTTTAATTATAGGAGATGCTACATAACGGTCCAGCTCTTCTTTGTCTTCAACAGTAAATACCTAAAACACAAAGATGAGAATAGATTTACACAAATCCAACAGAAAAACATCTGACGAGCACAACCTTAAGAACTTGTAGAAATTTCACAATTAGTAAGGCATTCAAAAGCTAATCTGATTGAAGTAATCACAAAAAAAAAAGCCTTCTTGCAAGTGGCCTCGTCATAAAACAGAGAGGTCCAAATGAAAGCCTTTACTAGGCATTCTCCAAAATGAACCTTTTAGCCCTCTCTCTTATCAAAACAGGCAGAACTTTCAAGAACAAAAAGGAAAACCTCGCAATGCCCTCAAATATACCAATATCATGTTTACACTATTCTTGAGAAAGAAACATTTTCAATTTGCATCGAGTAACATCTTACAAAAAAATGAAACATGTAGACAAGGCTTTGACCACTAAATTATTCAAAGATATAAAATGCACGACAAATTCAATGATATGTAAACCTTACCTTGGCATCAAGTAAAGTTTCAAGACTATTGATGCTTTTTGGTAAATTGGCTTGAGTAGCAGCACCTGAAAAGACAATGTGGCAAGTCCAAGCATGAATCGTGATAATATGACAAGCAAAAGAGATCTCGAGCACAGAGATACATTATGCATCTAAATCTATAACAAGATGTGCACATGCTTCTTCTAGGGTGCTTATTTCTTTTATTATCCATGGACATACTTTTTGTGTTGATGCATAATCTTTTGTATCAAAGAGCTAGGATATGAAAAACTCAAGATAAAATAATATTTAGTATAAGAGCATGTCACAATACCTTTTCCCACCACTGGAGACGCAGTCATGCCAAATATGCGGGGAGTTTTTCCTTCACAAGTTTTGTAAAAGACCTAGAAAATTGGTAATTCACCATAGATAAGTGTATATGAATCCACATTGATTAAAGCCAATGAATGTATTCACAATTATTATCAGAAAAATATCAAGCACTTTACTTTCATTATCTGTGCGTAAGGATGGTTGCTGTTCATTTGAGCATGATGACACTCGTCAAAGATTAACAGAGCAATAGAATCCATTTTAATGAAGCTGTGACTTAAGTTATGCAGCAGAATCTGGGGAGTCATGACAAGAACCTGCACAAAAGGTCTGAAAATTACATATATATATTTCAAACAGACACTATGGAGAATTGAAATAATTCTATGCCCATTGGAAAAGATGAATTTCAATCTTTACAAGGCCAATAATTCCTCAAGTGCCCAATCAATTACTATTTAGCATCTTCACCGTTGTTTAATATTGATCGCAAAGCATGAAGAAGCAAAAAGTATTTACATGATTAAGAGCAATATCTTTAGAAGAAAACATAAAACACTGCTAACATATTACAGCCAATTAACCAGTAGCATCATCATAACCACCTCAGTTCGTTGAATCTCCTTCTCCCAGTCACGATGCGTCCTCAAATGCTTTGAGCTTCCACAGTGGATTGCAACCTTAAAATTTATAGTCTCTTCTATAACCTTGGCTTGCTGCAAAATGAAATAAAATCAATCAAACTGTATCTGCATTCTGAACTTTGCATTACATCAATTTGAAATGTCAAGACAAATATGAGAGACAGCAGAAGGATCCATCACCTGATGGACCAAAGCGACGGTTGGAGCAAGAAATATGCAGACACTCGCCTGAGGTATCCTAATCAAGTGTCTTAGCTCATAAATAAGCAGGACAGCAATATGGGTTTTGCCGCAACCCGTCTCCAAATACACAATAATGTTCTCTTCCAATGCTTTCTTGCATAATTCCAACTGATACCTGAAAAACTAGCCAAATTTCACTGAAAGTTCCAAACTTTTCATGCCCTACCACACAAAGTTTACTAATACAATACATAATTCCACCAATGCGATGACAACAGATTGACTATATAGCTTCGAGAATTCAATTAACAAAGCTGTCAACATTCCAAAAAGAAACTACATTCTTACAAATTGCAGGATGAAAGTTTCACTCAGATAAACTCTAAGCATAACAATACTTAAATCACAAATACAAATGCAAATTTCATATCAAAGCACAAAAAAAAAAACTCAATAAACAATGCATATTAGATAATGGCACCAATGCAATCACACCATATCGACTTCATAGCTTCAGAAACCATAAAGCAGTCATATTCAATCAAGACACAAAACTCCAACAAACTGGGCACGAAGATCTCATTCAGTTAAGCTCTAAACACAAATACTCAACAAAAAAAAAGTTCAACAATGACATACTTTCTTGCATATATCCTTGGGTCTTTTTCGGCGGGTTGTGAACTAGAGCTAGCTTCCTCAACAGAATCAACACCAGAAGTGAAAACAGAGTGATCAGTGATGATTGGAGCTGAAGGCTCGCAAGGAACTTCACCATCAGGCATCATTAAAAGGAAAGATAGAGTGAAACTTTGTTTTGGGTAGTTGGAGTTTTTGAGTGATTTAATACGGCGTCGATTGTTGGGTTTAGTGGTGAAGTCTGATCAAGTCAGAGTCTGTCAGGATTGAGAGATTCCATTGAGCAAAGAAGTGTTCAGTGTGGGGGCGAAGTTACGCTAAGTGGTGTCGTGATTAAAGGTTTGTCATTAGGAAAATTCGTGAGGAAGTTATTTAAAAGGACTCAATTATTCTTTCTTTTTTTTCTTTAAAATAAAGAAAAAAAAAGTATAAATGCGTAAAGGTGGTAGGATGGCAATTCTAGAAAGTAATTGTGTCAACAATTTTTTTCTATCAAATATTAGTATGAATTTTATTCGTGTTATTAAACTTTTATTAATATTATTCATATCGTATCTAATCGTATATTTATTATTCATGTTGTTGGTTTAAAAATTATTAACAATGATTGTTGTTTGAAGAAAATTTGTAGGGATTGTTTTGAGAAATTTTATTTTGTATAATAAATATGGGTTTGCTTATGAATTATTTTTTTTAAGCATACAATTTTGATATCTCTTAAAAAATATTATTTTTTATCTTCTAATTAATTCTTTTGTTTGGATTGTTTTTATTTTATAACAAAATAATACTTAGTATATAAATAGACTGAATTAGACTAAATTATTTACACTATTAAATTTAACACTTTATAATTGTTTGTGCTATTTTTTGAACGACATGTATCGTCTCTTGGATGTTCGGTACGTGTCAACGAGTAATATGAATATATGATATTTTAATTTTAAATTTAAATTTGATATTATTTATCATTACTGCTTTTCTATTTAATTAACAGTTGAAATATACTGAATCTAAATAATTTTATTTTTTTAGATAATATGATATTTAAATAGTTATTTGACTAATCAAAATATTGGTCAAAGTTTATAATTCCAACTCAGAGAATCGTATGTATTAAATGAAAGAACCGTTTAACACTTGAGAAGAGACTTCGTTTATTTGACTGAATGCGATTTTTTAAAAAAAATATTTTTTATAAAAATTATGTCGTGAATATTTTTTTTAATTATACTTTTATGTGTTCACACTAAAATATTATATTATAACTTTATTGATTTATATTTTGTTAAAAATAAATATTGAAAAATTAAAAAAATGTTTTACAAAAAAATAAATTATTACAAACAAACTAAACCTTAAGTAACGTTAAAGTACTGCACAATTAGTTATATCCTTATTAAAATGATAAACGAAAATTCCCATTGATTGTCAATTCATATAGTCCTCTGTTTACTTTTATTTGATATTTTAGGAGTTTCACTCATATTAAGAAAGCATTTAAGTATACATAAAAAAGACAATACTATCATCTAATTTGTTATCTCTCTAATTATTAACTGATAGTAAAAACATTAATTAATACTTTTTTTCTCTGTTGCACGCCAACATATCTCTGCTTATTTTAACTCATTATAATATGATAAATATTATTTATTTATAATTAAATTAATGAATTTATTATGTAAATAAATATTTTAATAATTAATTTCCAAAATCGAGACTGGGTTTCGACTATATAATTAATTAAACTATATAAATATTATAATTAATTTGTTATGAAAACCGAGACCAGGTTTCCAAAATCCAGTATCGGTTTTCAAAAAACCGAGACCGGGTTTCCTCAGGAAACTTATTCAAATCAAAATTTCGATCAGGAGAAATATTCAAATCGAAATCAAATTTGGCTACAAGTCTTGGTGTTTCTGGATGTGGAAAATTTTTAAAATTTGGGAAGTTTTTTTTTTGAAGTCATTGTTCAGGTGCTCTCTTATGTTTGCAATAAAGTAGCAACATGTTTTACATAGTGTATTTCAATGAAGAAAAGAAAAAATTGTTTGAGGAAGATAAAAAGTTTGGCTTTGGAAAGAGAAGAAATAATGGAAAGAAGGTGAAATAGAAGTAGAGTGTCAGAAAAAATCGTTTGAAGAAGATAAAAAGTTTTGCTTTGGAAAGAAAAGTAATGATGAAAAAAAGGTAAAATAGAAATAGAGTATCAGAGTTCTTATAGGGGCATTATAGGAAAAACATAAGAATTTTGAATAGAATGACACAAAACGTCATTCTTTTTTAGACAATTTGAAATATCTAAAACGTCAAATAAAAGTAAACAGAGGGAGTATTTTGTAAAAATATTACCTTGGTTGACTGATGACGGCGG